>JAVQJS010118415.1:0-11745 GCA_036024795.1 Galaxias rostratus | reverse complement strand
AGAGAGAGAGAGAGAGAGAGATAGAGAGAGAGAGAGAGAGAGAGAGAGAGACTGACTGACATGGAGCAGAGAGTGTTAGACTGTATGAGTGTACGAGAGTCAGACGTAATGTTGTAATGTGGGGGAGTGAGAGTGAATCAGTCTCAGTTAGGTTGACAAGTTTACCCTGCTCGGCACTCATCGCCCTGTGCGATAGTCACCGCGTGACAATGGAATGACTGCTGCCCCCTATAGATGAAACTTTAAAACTACCTGGCTTTTTGTTATCAGTCATGTTAGGGCTGGCTCTGTAAACAACTTCCAATTTGAATTTCTTTGCTGTTAAAAGTAAGTTACCTAATCAGAATTTTTTTGAATGCTCTATTCAGTTAAAAAACGTTTTATTTATTGTTATAAAAAATATACGATTCATACAATTAACCTAAACAAAAAGACATACCCTTATAACAATAATCAATGTGTCGTAGATATGAGTAGAAAACAATATGTTTGATATTTTTGACTAGTGATAGCAGAGGGGAAAGTGGTAGTAGTGAGTGTGCATGTGTGTGTGTGTGTGTGGGGGGGGGGGGGGGGGGGGGTGGAGAGCGAAATGAACACACACTGACAGCCTTATGGGACCATGAGGCACAAAGGCAGGCAGGCAGGCATGGTGGGGTGGGTCAGGGCTTGGGGTGGCTGGAGGCCATTGGGACAAGCACAACCAAGAGGCAGCCGGGAGACGACAGAATGGGCACGGTCACCATGGAAACGCAAACGGCCCAGACAAATCATGGCAACCGGTAACTAAGTAACAGCGAACGACAGACCATAGAGGGTGATAGGCCTGGTTAATCATGAAGAGAGAAAGGGGGGTTTGAGAGCAAGAGAGGAAAGGAGTAAGGGGGGGGGGGGGTAGCAAGCAGATAAGGCATAGAGGTTTGCTACAATACATCCCTGTTTCTCCAAAGTGGGCTGCTCATTCACTCTCCACGTGGATAGGATTAGTGTCAGGATGAGCTGGAATCCTCCACCATTGATGGTAACAGTCTTGATCCATGAGCTAGAGTAAGGGTAAATGTGTTTATACTTCAGGGACGGGGGGAAGAGTGTCAGACAACACATATACGAATATCTGGTGTGTGAGTTTGTCGTGTGGTTGATTTTGTGTGTGTATCAGAGTGAGAGGGAGTTTGAATCTGTGCGTTTGTGTGCGTGAGAGAGAGAGAGAGATAGAGAGAAAATGAGAGAGTAAAAAAGGGGACAAGAAACTGTAGATTTGTATGTTCATTTGTGTGTGTGTGTGTGCATTTTCAAGTTTATGTAGTGGTTGAAAAAGGCAGACTCAGGCCTCTGCCGTTATACACAGAGGAAGTAACCGTTGGAAACCACAAGGAAGTTACCCTCAGGAAACACTTGTTACGAGAATGCTGTTTATTTCAGTCAGCATAGAATCACATGACTTTCAGTCTTAAGCAATAGCATAGCAATCTCAACATTTATAGAAATGCCAAGAGCAATATTCTGTTCTGGAAACTTTATCAAACATTTATCGGTAACACTACAAAGTACTTTTACTTTTAAACAACAATACTGTCTGCTGCTTCAATTGAGACTCCATTAATTTGTTCTGTAATTATAGTGTCCCATAAAAATTATACTTATTTTAGATAAAAGTAACATAAATGTATGAAAATTAAAATGTTTTCTTTGTGCATTTTACCGTAAATAATGTAATTCAATTATAATTAAGTTAATTCAAAAAAGTTCCTGTAATTATTATTTTTTTAATTTTCAAATATGGAGTTTGGATTTCACCAAGCTCTGTTTACTGATGTGCTTGCGTTTCTAAATACTATGTATTTAGTTTACTAAATTAGTGAAACATTACGAAGTATGTGTTGGGTGTAAGAAATCATCTGTAGGTGGCACTGTTAAACAAGCATTACGATTGCATGAGTGTGAGTGTTCTTGTGTGCCAGCATCTGTGTGCAAATGTGTGGGAGGAGGCTTTATAATTCCCGATCAAAGTTTAATTTGAAGCAGAAGTTGCCGTGGTAACAATACATGGGTCAACAACATATAATTTATGGCAGATTCTAAATCTTTTAGACTTATAGATCAACATGGATCTATGGCACCCCTCCAAGAATCGCCACCTTAACGTGGTGGAGGGGCTTCAATGTCCCTGTGATCCTGGGAGCTGTATTGTTGGGGGCAGTAACCCCTGGTAGGGTCTCCCATGGCAAATTAGTCCCAGATGAGGGTCCATATTAAGCGCGATTAAAAAAAAAACAGATGAAGCGGCACCAAAGGAACTGTGGGACCTCGCCCGGAAGAGGGAAACCGGGGATATCCCCTGGAGCCGGAGCCAGGGGAGATGCTAGTAGGCGAGCGTAGGGTGGCACAGCCCGTAGAAAAAACATGGAGCCACCGCCCTTTGGGCCCACCACCTGTAGGGATAGACATAGGGGTCGGGTGCAATGCCAATCGGGTGGCAGGGATAGGCGGGGACCTAGTCGTGCTGACCCCTGGCAACGTAGACTGATCCAAGGGATGTGGAATGTAACCTCTCTGGTGGGAAAGGAACCGGAGTTAGTGTAGGAGGTGGAGAAGTACCAACTAGACATAGTGGGTCTTGCCTCAACGCATTCCTCTGGTTTGGGAACCCAAGTCCTAGAGAGGGGCTGGACTCTTTTCTTTTCCGGAGTCGCCCAGGGTGAGAAGTGCCGGCCAGGTGTGGGGATTCTTATAAGTCCCCGGCTGGGCACTGCGGTATTGGAGTTTTCCACGGTGAATGAGAGGGTTGCCTCTTTGTGACTGCGAGTCACTGGGGGAAAGGGGGTTGTTTGAGCTGACTGTTGTTTGAGCTTATGCATCAAATGGCAGTTCGGAGTATCTGGCCTTCTTGGAGTTGATGGGTGGGGTCTTCGGAAGGGTTATGTCTAGTGATTCTATAGTTCTGCTGGGGGACTTCAATGCCCATGTGGGTGACCAAGGAGAAACCTGGAGAGGGGTGATTAGGAGGAATGGCCTGCCCGATTTGAACCAGAGTGGTACGTTGCTGGACTTCTGTGCTAGACATGGATTGTCCATAACGAACACCATGTTAGAGCATAGGGACATTCATAAGTGTAACTGGTACCAGAGCACCCTAGGTCGCAGATCAATGATTGACTTTGTGGTCGTATCATCAGACCTGTGTCCGTATGTCTTGGACACTCGGGTAAAGGGAGGAGCAGAGCTGTCAACTGATCCCCACCTGGTGGTGAGTTGGATCAGATGGCGGGGGAGACTGCCGGAGAGACCTGGTAAACCCAAAAGTGTAGTGAGGGTGAATTGGGAAAGCCTGGTAGAGGACCCTGTCCGGAAGGTTTCAACAACCACCTTCGAAAGAGCTTTTTGTGCATCTCGGAGGAGGTTGGGGACAATGATTCCAAGTGGACCATGTTCAAAGCCTCCATTGTGGAAGCGGCTGCTAGGAGTTGTGGTCAGAAGGCCATCGGTGCCTGTCGTGGCGGCAACCGAAGAACCCGCTGGTGGACACCGGCGATGAAGGAAGCCATCAAACTGAAGAAGGAGGCCTTTCGGGCTTGGTTGACCCAGGGGACTCCTGAAGCAGAAGATGAGTGCCGGGCGGCCCGAAGGGCGGCAGCTTCAGTAGTCAAAGAAGCAAAAACCCGGGTGTAGGAGGAGTTTGGGGAGGCCTCAAGGAAGTTCTGGCAAACCGTTAGGCGTCTCAGGAAGGGAAAGCAGGGATTGTCTCAGGCTCTTCTGAGCACGGAAAGGGGAACTGCTGACCCGGACTGGAGATATTGTCTGGCGGTGGAAAGAACACTTTGAGGAACTTCTTAACCCCTCCAACACGTACTCTGTGGAGGAGGCAGAGTTTGAAGACCCAGGAGGAGTCTCTGCAATTTCCCTCCTCAGTGGCAAGGTGCCGGGAATGGATGAGAATCGCCCAGAGATGCTGAAGGCTCTGGACATTGTTGGGCTGTTTTGGCTGACACGTCTATTCAATGTTGCATGGACAGTACCATTGGAATGAATCCGACCGATTGTCGAACCTCGGATTCAGGAGGAGCTATGCGGATTCCGCCCTGGTCCTGGAACAGTGGACCAACTCTTTACCCTGGCGGGGATGCTTGGGGGGCATGGGAGTTTTCTCAACTAGTCTACGTGTTTTATGGACTTGCTGGAGATGTCGTGGACTCAAATTAACAAAAGATCTGGATGGAAGGTGTCGACTTGAAAACCCCAATGACATACCTCCTCTCAACCCAAATTCATTCTACGATTTTGTTTCTTAATGTGCTCATCTTGAATTGTTGCATAATGGATATCATAACACCATATACCGTATAAGTGAGTGAATTAATTTGAAATGTTTTTCCATGTTTCCCTTTTCATCGCCTATTTCTCATCAATCTGAAAAATTACCCAGGCACAAAAGTATATATTTAAACAAAGTTATTCAACAGAGCAAGCTAGGTAATAGAAGTGTCCTGAAGTCTTGGCTGAATATTGAATCTGCCACTGTCTCTTACTTCTCCTTGCCCTAGAAACCGGTGGGGTGTATCTTGTAGTAGTGTATCTTGACCAGTGTTTGTCAGAGAATTCAAGGCAATGGTCGTGACTAAGGGAAGATACAATGCGAAGCTACAACGTTTGTAGCTTTGGAGCTGCCAAATTTTTGGGAATTGCCATCGTTCTGCTCTCGCTCTTGTCGCTAGACAGATAGGTAACTCTTCCCAATGATGAGGCATAAATATGTGTGGCTGCTTAACTTTATTCAGAACATCACTGGTCGGAGTACAGCTGTAACACAAAAATATACCGCTCATATTTCAATTGAAGCTAAAACATCGCCGCTAGCTTAAATGCTACCGTTACTGCTAGACCCACGAATTAACATATCTGCCAACTCAAATGATTATAAAATAATGCATATGCTTTAGATGTTGGTTTAAACACATTAAATATAACATATTAGGAACATACAAACTGTGGTCTGCCTCAGGAACAGGCTGCAGAAAATTATCGGCGAATTTAGATGCGCATCGCTAAACGGAAAGTACATGCGTAACCTACGGTTCGCCGGGAAGATACTAAATCTGAGCGCGCCACTCAAATTACGTCGACAAATTATAATGTCATTTAAAGGCACACAAATCCTCAATGGCTCTTAAGGAGCCCACAACAGCCATCTTTTATGATATGATGGCATTTGAAGACGTCTGCAGTTTGTAAAAGTGCTCGGCTTTGCAGTTTGTTTGTTATTTTAATTCAACTCAGCTCGCTTCACGCTTTCAGCCACTGGCAATGCGCTGTATGCTACAGAGTAGCTGTCTTGCTACTTTAACGGTCATATTCGTTCTGGTTAAAGGTTACAAACTGGACAACTTATTGTAAAGCACGGGGTGTAATTTGATCTCGAGTTTCTGTTTTACGCAGACCAAATCAACATGCGACAAACTAATGCCCTTATGATTGGTGTCTATGCGAATCATTAACCCACAGTTCAGCCGTGTCCTAAAAAATAAAGCTTAATTCAAAACACTGGTCGAGAGGCACTACCATATTCTCATGTTCTATCTATTCGATGGATCCCCTTATACTGTGCACACTTTGTCCACGCACGAGAAATTCAGAACTGGGAATCGCCTCAACCGGCACTAATTTAGGCAACGACCTAGTCGATGCAAGTAAATTGCAAAAGGCCTTAACTATTTTCGTTGGAATAAAATTGTTGAACCCATCAAGCAAGACACATATTAAGTTACACGCATGACCACGATCGATTTAAACGTAATTACTAAATACGAAGCCAAGTCGACAAGCATATCTGTCGGCAGTTGCTCAGGAGTGCTCTTTTTCCTGGCGGACATAGAAGAAATAGCGCAATTCGCTCGCCTTTGCACGCTTCGGTGTCTAGTCTGGGTTACTTTGTAGTGATCGAGTCGTTACAAATTAAGCATAAGAACCCATACATGCCTCATTATTGCAAATAATATTTTTACATAGGCCTATTTATACCTTGACCGAATTGGTAATTTATTTATTTTTTGTATCATGTTATATTACAGCATTTGTAGATCGGCAACAGTGACAACAGTGCAAATAAACTATGGACTAGCTGCCCCTACCAGTTTAACGCAATTACTAAAATAGGACAAATTTTAACGGACGGCCCCTTTTCCCTTCTCCTCCAATCCACAACCAGCATGGTAGGGATGCATGGACGTCACTTATTGGGCTAAGTATTGGTGTAAAAGTGATTCTGTTGCTACTATTGCTTATCTTGAAGAGTGCTTCGAAGGTAGGTCAGCCTTGATTTTTTTTGTTAAGGAACTACATATTTTACTCTAAGGTAGACATAGTCGAACTTTATTTCTCCGAATTAAAAGAGGAACTATATATACTTTTTTGTAACAGGTTTATAAAATTGTCCAAGAAGAACCTACTATTTTATCCAATCTAGGCCGGGCGTTATGGTAGAAACGAAAGCACAAAGACCGATGACAAAGCCATAGCTATTGCAACCAACAAATTGGAATGGCGATTGCGGGACATGGCGATTTCGGGGATGTATTTCATACACGTGCCTTATTATTTTTGTTCTGTAGTATCTTATCTGTATTTCAAAACCAAACTATTAGTTTAATTATTTGTAGACTTAATTAAATTGCAGACATCCGACAGACGCCACCTACAATTTAAACATCGACACTATCAGCCTCCATAGTAATATTAACTCCTGTTTTATCATAATGAAAAGACGGACATCGACTCCTTGCTCTGTCTGATCATTTTAGTTTTTATTGTCTAAATCGCAATGTATCAAATATTCACGTTATGTGCGGAAAATTAGTATACTGTAGTCAATTTCTTTGTCGCGTATTTTGCAACATTCCTTGTCACGGAGTTTACAGAGTTGGGAAGAAAGTTGTGCACACTCGATATTCGCGGGCAAAGTATAACCCGCGAGAGTTGAGAGTTCTAAATCTATACATAAAGGAGAGGGAGGGTATGGTTAAAATAAGACACGTGGTTTTCTTGCACGCAAGCTTTTTAAATAGAGGTGCGTAGCAAGTAAAGCAATCATGTTTGTCCAGTTGTAATAACATTACAGATTTATACGACTAGTCAATAGTTATTCACATCATCCTATCCCTGTTTTCCATGTCAGTTAATATAAATAGCTGTTCCCATCCCTTTCAATACCCACTGAACTCATGGTTCTATATATCAAGATGTTAAGGTTATCCTGTTGTGGCTCACAGTGCCTGTTGTAGAATGATCAAAACTCATTTGAAACTGTCAGGAGAAACCCACAAGAGATTAAATAGCAGATAGTTAGTCATGCACCGCAAAGGTATACATTGTGGGTAGAAATAATTTTGTTTTGTTTCACTTGCGCTTTCTCTCTTCTGTAGGAACTTGAGATGGCAACAAAGGTGATCCACATCACTACGGACAGTGCTACTGAAAAGTTAAATCGCTTTTCCATGTTGGCCTGGCTTAATAAATTACTGAAAACAAACCTTACCCATGTGCAGCAGCTATGCTCAGGTAGCCAATAAAGTTGTAAAACTTTGAATTTTCTCCACCTAGCCTACTAGAAACAACATGTGGAAATATACTTGTGTGCATAGATGCAAGAATACTGAACGTGTATATTTATTGCTTGTTTTTTGTCTACAGGCTCCTGTCATTGTCAGCTCATGGATTGGCTCTTCCCTGGCTCTATTGACATAAGCAACGTGAGGTTCCAGGCCCAAGAGCTGGAAGACTGCACCCACAACTACTCTCTCCTTCAAGAAGCCTTCAGAAAAACTGGGGTCATTAAGGTCAGATTGCATTCCAAAGTTCTAATCGAATGATCATGTTGCACCACAAATTTAATTTCCACATTTTAAATCATGTTGGGTCTGGGTATGTTGGTATCATGGGCTTGCAAAGAAGTAATTATGATTAATTGGATTTAGTGTTTAGCACTTTTCTCAGGATTCAAAGCTCTGTAAAAATCGGTTTCCAGATGGGTATACACAATGAATGGCACGACAACTATCACACACAACAACCAGTCTGGGTAATAACATGGCAGCTCACCCAACATATCACAGCGGACTTTTGCCTACACAGTCCAACTCCAGTTCTATTGACAGTGCCCATTGACAGTCATGGCACTGATGGAACTATTTACAGATTTTTATTATGCATGTCAGACCCAAAAACAATTATACACGGCACAGTGTTCTTTATCCATAGAGAGCAGGAATATGTAGGCTTGAAAAGCATGCGACAATCAAACAATGAATCAACAAGGACAAGCACAAGGGACAGTACTTAATTACCAAACATAAAACCCCAAATAACCAATGAAAACACAGAACCGAGGTAGATGCGTGACACAAGGAAGGTCCGGTGAATCCAATAAACTACCCAGAATCTCAAATAAACGCCAAATCATGACTGATGGTTTTGTATTCAATGATAATGAAAATAATGTTGTGTTTTTTGCTGGTGTCTCCAACTATGTCTAGAGCTTGTGTAGTCAAATACATTTATTAATCTTCGTAGGTTATTCCCATCGAAGATTTGGCTAAAGGAGATTTTATGAACAACATCTCTTTCCTCAAGTGGTTCAAGACTTTTTTCCAGGCCAACCTGAAAGATCAGGTTTATGACCCAGTGAAAACTCGCCATGACCATGAAATGGTTCCTACCAAGTCACTCTTTGGTTCCATTATGGAGGGTAACGATGCCTCCTATACACATACAGTAACAGTCAAAAGTTAAGATGTTCTTTCCCATTAACATCAATGGGAAAGTGTGTCCATACCCCCGACTAGCACTATAATATTTATAACATTGTTATTACACTCTGTCTGCCCTATTTTCAAAATGGTATATGATCAGTGTTTTTTATTTGCAGCAGCAGTCACATCAGGATCAGATGATGATTGCTTCATAATGTCAAATAGAAGTAAGTCCTACAATGAGCAATGGAAGGAGGCTTATACATGGGTGGAGAAGAGCACCCTGGGGAAATTCTATGCTCACTGTCATATTTGCAAACTGAATATTGATATCCATCATCAAGGCCATATTGACCTCAAGCGCCACCAGCAAACTAAAAGGCACTCAAAAAATCTTCGTAAATACAACGGTCTGCCCCAAGAGGAGCCTCTAGCTTGCATGAACGGAGCTGTGTCCTGCATGAAGGTTGCTGAACGCTTCATTAAAACACATTGTGGCTCTGGTCCTGCTAATCCAGTGCATGGTTGTTATAGCCGCTATATGCTTGGATTAAAGTACCGCAAGGATCTTGTATCCGCTTGCCAACAGACTCCCTACTGTGTTTACCTCTATGGAGGAGTCTCTATGCCAGGGGCAGACAAAGTGACTGTTGTCCTTCTAGGGTTCTTTGATGTTAAAGCTGCTAGGCACCGCATAAGGCTTTTGGATGTGGTGGAAGAATCCATGATTGATGCCGAGAATAATACAGCCACTGCGCTGGTAGAGAAGCTTATGAAATACGGGCTTTCCACATCTAAACTAGCTTCTTTCCATTTGGATGGCATAGAGGCACTTGCCTCACAGAGCATCTGCGCTAAGCTCAGGGAACTCAACCCAAACATTGTGGCCTTAGGCGGGTTGTATCAGGTGGCTGATGCTGCTTCTCATGCCGGAGTCATGGCATTGTCCAATCAGGTACAAGAGCTTCTAACTGAAATACACAGCCACTACTGCTCTTGCTCAACCAAGAATGAAAACCTTAAAACTCTTTTCGCTACCCTGAGCCATGTTGAGGGGTCGTCTATTCTTCTTACCGCAAGCTGCCTCAACCTAAGCCTGATGGTCAAAAAAATGCTTGAGATGTGGTCAAATCTGGTCTCATATTTTTGTTCGTGTGATGAGGACAGTGAAAAAACCAAATCCATATGCACTCAGCTTCAGGATCCCATAGTCAAGGCTACTTTTGTTTTCTTGGACCAAGCCATGGCACCTCTCCAGGCTTTTCAGAAGAAGCTACAAACGCATGAGGGCTCAGCCCGCGCAGACCTGGTTCAAGTCTTTCGAGATGCAAGCAACCTTCTGCATACCTACTCCACCAGCTTTCTCCAGCCTCAGGCTGTCGTACGCTACCTCAAGGAACGCAACACCCAGATCCTCTCAAACAAGAAGTTCCACCTTCCTGGTCCCGAGGTCAATTTGGGTGGGGCTGCGGCAGAATTCTTTTTGCATAAATCAGAGTCAGAAGAATGTCTGACAGTCTTACAAGACGAGGCCCTGTCATTCTATGTGGCACTCACAAACAGCATTGCAGATATACTGCCTCTATGTGATTGGATGTTCAGAACTATGGAGCAACTGTTGGACCCTCAAGGAAGGCTGAAAGTAACGGGGAAAGCAGTGGGAAGGCTAGGCTCTAAGCTTGGTCTGTGTTGCACTCCGGAAGAAGTCAAACAACTCACCAGTGAGTTCCTGGAATACCAGCTGACTGCAGTGGGGGAGAGAGGAGGAGAGGAAGAAAAAGGGGTCGGCCGTGAAAAAGACCATAGAGGCAACACAGCAACTTCTTTGGAGGAGCATTGGAGCATGGTGCTTGGGGGTACAGAGTCTCACTCCATCTTTAAAACCCTCGTATTGACCCTGCTCGCCCTGCCATGTGCCCCACTTGAGGCTCAACATGTCTTTAAAAAGGTGTGCAAAACGCTAGATCAACAGTGTTTTAGTGTATAATCTAGAATGATTTGTGTACCCAATAAATTATTCTCAACCTATTTGTGTATTAATTTTTTATCCATAAAACTTTCTCTCAGGTAATAGAGAATGGAGACGCAACCCAATTCAGCAAAAGCGGGTGTGCAACAGATAGTGGAAAGCTGGACCCTGCCCAGGGTGTTGAGGTGGAGTTGGAGACAGCAAACACGACTCTCTCTAAGAGCACCTTGGTGTCACCTGTGCCTAAGTCAAGTAAGCGTTGTTAGGTCATACTGTCACCCGTCATAGTGTATGGCATGTTGATTACTACAAAGTATGCAACTAAGACCTAGCTAAATGGTTCTAAATGGCTGTGTGTGTGTGTGTGTTAAGAAACAACTAGTGTCAGCTTGGAGAATTTGGAAAAAACTCCTCTGAACTGCATGTCAGAATTTTATTCAATGTAAGCATCTGCATGTTCTTCAATCAGTACTAATAAGTAGGTTTGTATAAGCATTGTCCGGTACATGTTCAAGTAAGATTGTGTTCATGATCTTTCAAATTGATACATACATCAGGTCTTGTCTTATGGAACCGTACCTCCACACATAAGGTTTTATTGTAATCCAACAAACCATAATCATGAAGTACTAAAAGTGCCTTCTATACTGTGAACTATTATTCATTCTTTTCACAGTAATCAAGGGATACGATCAGCGCTGTTTGTTAGTGTTTCACAGTCTGATCTTTGAAATCGTATTAATTGCTGAAGCATTGTATTGTTTTTCAGAATTGAATTGCCTTAATCGGACAGGGAGACCGTGCACAGTGCGACTGCAGAAGCTATTCAGTAAGAACAGATATTCACGGTTAAAGAGGGTGATATTTTGGTAAATCATCTATATCACTTAATAATCACAGTTTAAGTGATGTATGGGTGACTGACTACCAGAAAATGCTTAACAATTTATTTGCCTTTTTTTCTCCATTGTTTAAGTCTCTCGGTTTCACAGTAGTGTTGTTAATATAATCTATTTACGACCATGTTGTTGGACA
>JAVQJS010118414.1:0-11900 GCA_036024795.1 Galaxias rostratus | reverse complement strand
TCCCCTTGACACAATATAAATTCCTAACAGGAAAGATTGCATAAAAAATGATCTTGAACTTTTCATCCCTCTCTCACTGACCACCTGACCATGCCCTCCCTCCCCGGCCATTCCCCTCTCTATACTCAGACAGATTGTAAACAACCGTCTCGTCCATAGCCTTTTGATAAAGAAATCTCACAAAGGTACAATGCTTAACAATACCAAACTCATAATATGTGAGTAAAAAAAGTCAAAGATTACAATGCACAGAGAACCACCCCAAAAGCTTGCAACCCAAGACAGGGCAAGGTGGATTTTAGACTACTATCTTACCTCTAGCAGACAATGGTTACCTATATAGATGCGATTTCTCCTACACTCCTCTCCAACCACCCTTTTCTATGCTGTTAAACTAGCAGCCACTAGCACTTTGAACTCATCTTCCTTTTCTCTCCCCAGTCTACCACTTTGTGAACTTTTGCCCTTAATTTCCCGTTACACATTTTCCGGCCTCATCCGTTAATTTGTATCATCTCAGTAGCATAAATTACACAGAATAGTTAGGTGCCCTAATAGGTCCTAAGATAAAAACATGTTGGGAAGGGTCCTCGGTCTGTTTTCTTCGGTCTTTAAGAGCCACTTAGATTGTCCTTTGGAGGCAACAAAGGTGCACGCTTACAAAAGAAGGCCGTTACTGTTATGGATCCAACAGCTGCTCAAACTATTGTCTGGCGGACCTGAGTACTACGCCTGCTCGATGTGCATCATATGTCGGGACAAAGGTACAGTAGGAGACAGCAAACTGAATAGGCAGGAAACATATGTGACCCATCCTATGATTTCAGCGTGTTAACTCCCCCAGTTCTTTAAACACGTTACCCCGATGTCTTAATGACCTATAACAACGTTGTTTTATTTTTTTCGGATTCATAGTCTCCGTATGTAAAACTTTTTGTGTGTGTGTATTTTCTTAATACGTACCCAGTGCGAGTAAAACAAGTCGTTTCGTGTTATGCATTCTCTGCGTTTGTGGAATGGATGCCGTGTGTTGCTCTTATGGGACTGAATTCCCTTGCATGCAGGCCTATACCTTTTTATCCAGTGGGGTTTGAGTTAGATGAGGCTAAGCCACCTCAGGTCTCTGTCTCTCTAAGGATAACTTCTACCGAGGCCAAAGATTTCGATGGATGACTTCTTGTTTCTGAGGTTAGGTAGATTTACGAACTCCCCAGGGCGTTCATGGACCTCCCATCAAGTTTCATTTATTGGTTACCAGAAACTGAAATCTCTCAATGGTATTTTTAAACCTAAACTTAGGCTGAAATACAGAAGGGGAGGGTTCGCAAGAATTTTCCTTTCCTGAACATGTTTCCTTATGTGGATGCAAATAGTTTAAATCTGTCATCTGATCACTATTTTACGTGTATTGTATTCTCTGCAAAAACAGCTGTATAAAGTGTTGAAAGATAAAGGCATTACAGATGGAAATATGTGCATTTGAGGAAGAGACTTGGTGACCTTTTAGTTTACGATCAAAATTCAAAACACTCTTTCGTACAGGGTAGATGATATAACTTTTTATCAACTTACCATCTTCATGGCCCAATCCATACCTCTTTCATTCTGGTATCCCGAGATACAAACATGTTTGGATAGGATTGACAGTACGCATGTGTCATAACAAAATATTTTTACATTGCGACTGCACCGTGTGAAAGGAGGGATGACAACTAAATTGTTGGAGGTGCCCAAGGCAGTATCCTATAAAAACTGTCTGAGTCTGCCGGCAAGTTTTGTCAATGTATACGAATGATTACTTTAGTCACGGCTTATGACTCAGGCTTTCTGGCTGTTGCCAGGATCTTTTCCTCTGTAATTATAGACAAGTCTTAAAGGGGGGGGGTTCAGTGTGGAGAGGTGCTTTCTCAGCGGAGCGTTTGTCTGGCCTTACTCACTGTCTGTATGTCCTTCATCGCTGTTTCCTGGGGTACGTCATCGCAGAGCTAACGCTATGGCATTATGTCTTTTAAAAACGTTACCGATGTAGATTTACACTATAATACCTCAGTGTTGAGATTATGGCAGTCCTGGCCACTCGTTTCTTGTCATTGACAATATTCTTTGGTTTGATTCGTTTGTGACTATTAGTTAGTGTTGTGTCTCATGCTCTTGTCTTTTCACTTCAATGACAATGGCTCTGATTGGGTTAAACTAAACAATAGGACCTTGTCTCTCACACTCCTTCGACAACTGATGAAGAGAACAGTTCATCTCTATTAGCTAAATCATTGAATGTGTGTGTGTGTGTGTGTGTGTGTGTGTGTGTGTGTGTGTGCGTGTGCGTGTGCGTGCCAATAGTGTGGACTTTTGTCAGGTCCCTGGCTCTCAACAAAAGCTTTGAGGATATAAAGTACCTATCCTATTTCATTGTGTGGGACCCCTCCCATACCATTTGGTATTTTCTCCATACTTCCTGTCAACCCCCCCCCCCCCCCCACCCACCACTACCCCCCTGAAGAATTCATCGATAGCCTGGGGGGATGGGCTTTTGGCTACCTGCAGTGCTCCCATTATGCCTGCCATTGTGGATTTCAATGGTGTCAGTTAAGATCTCTATCTCTTGACTTACACCTGTCAGTCTTCTCTGAGAACAGCGAGGGAGTGTGTGGGGGGGTGGGGGTACTACCTTGTGTTTATGGCTCACCCCTTGGCTGTGTCATTCTTCAGATGGCTCTGTCAAAGTCCCCCATTCATTGCACGCGGTTCAAAGAAATGCAAACGTTGCTCCTTTGACATTAGCAGTTAGGACACGGCTCCCTAAATGTTTTGCTTTTTAGCGCGTCTGTGTGGAAAAAGTGTCACTTTTAATTTTTCTTACTTTATGACCTCTAGTAAGGAAAAAAAAGTGCCTTTTGATTTTACTACTCAAAGCTAGGAAAACAAATGCGAATGTCTTCTAAACTGTAAGACATCATTTTTTATTATTACCATCTATGTCTGTTTCCTATTGCTGGTGGACACCTAGAGACCAACAACCAACGGTGGATTCGGATAGTATTCTGACACCTTCACCTTTTCCACATTTTGTTAAATTACAGCCTCATTCAAACATTGATGATATTTTTTTGTTTCTCAAATCAATCTACATACAATGACACATTATGACAAAGCTAAAACAGCTTTGTGCAAATCTATTCATCCTAATATGACATTTGCAGAAGTATTTGAAAACATTGTGGCATTTAAAGTTGAGGTCCGGTACATCCTGTAACCAATGATCATTGTTCAGATATTTTACAACTTCATTTGAGTCCACCTGTGGGAAAATCAATTGATTGGACATCGATTTCGAACGGCACACGCTGGTCAATGTAAAGTCGAAGGTGACAAAAAAACCCTCACTCTGTCTGAACTTAAGAGTGTCTCTCCAGAGATTGGAGATCCATCCAGAAGGGCAACCATCTCTGCAGCACGCCACCAAGTCTTAGTGAGTGGGTGGCTAGACAGAATCCACTCCTCTGTAAATGGCACATGACAGTCTACTTGGAGTTTGCACAAAGACACTAAAGGACCTTCAGATCATGAGAAACGATGTTCTCTCTACTGATGAAACCAGGATCGATCTCTTTGGCCTTGAATGGTGAGAAACCGATCTGGAGGAAACTTGGAAGTCCTCATCACCTGGCCAATACCATCCCTATGGTGAAGCATAGGGGAGGCAGCATCTATCATGCAGGTGCTGGGTGACCAGTGTGGGTTGAGGGAAAGATAAATGGAGCAGAGTACATAGATCCTTGATGAATACCTACTGGAACGAAGGTTCTTCCAACAGAAAAACAATCTCAAGCACACAGCCAAACCAATGAAGGAGTAGCTTCAGGACTAAGCTGTGAACGTTCTTGAGTGGCCCAGCCAGACTCGGGACTTTAACCCAATCGCATCTTCTCTGGCGATACATTAGGGTTGGGCAATTTTCTAAACAATCTCCAATCGCACAACTGGTGAATGCCATAATATTTACATAGGTATGTGTGCAGCGTACCAAGGGGCGGGAGATTCTCCACTCTCTTGTACTAGTTTTAGCGAATGCAATCATGAATGAGCTCTTTGCGAAAAGTAATATAAAATCCCTGGGGTTTATTTTGGTTTCAGACCGCATGCAACCGGCAAGCCAAAGGATCTAATTGAAGCAATTTGCAGTCTTTGCAAACGTATTGTTTGATTAAAAATAGTAACACAACCATTTTGCACGAGCATACACCATCGTGCTGAGCACGCTATGCTAACTAACACCGAAAGGCAGCACCCCCCCTTGTGGTTTTGTCACTGCCCAGTTTTCCGACTGGGAAAGGCAGTGGTACAAAAACGTGCAGAATATGGCGCGATACCAACAACCCTTGAATTGTGATTTACAGGTTTAATTGTTCACAGAGTTCAATTCTAGAGGAGGCAGACCATTGAATTAGCAAAACCAAATGATAAATATAACCCTAAAAAACAACCTGCGATAGACTCGACATATAACTGACAACTGATGGGTTCGTCCAATCGTTCAAGCCTATTTCTAATGCATAGACTCTCTCCAGCCTGACAGAGCTTGAGGAAGGGGAGATATTCCTCAAATTCATGTGTGTTGTGCATGTAGCATCAACCCAAATATCCTTATGGGTTTTAATCGCTGCATAAGTTGACTCCAAAAAAGTATTGAATTAAAGGGGTCTTATACTTGTGGTGATACTACATGTGATATTTTCAGTTCAATTTAGTTGTATTTGTTTCTACAGACCTGTTTTAAAGGTTGTAGCATAACATGTGGAGGAAAAGGTAAGGAATCCGGAGATATTTCTGAACGCATCGTAGATGCACTGAGACCGGTCTCCCTCATTTCCCATTCCACTGCTGTCGTGTCTATAGATCACAGTTGTCACGGCAGCATAGCAGCTCTCAGCGTTCTGGACCCATCATTCTGTTCTACTGCTGATTCTGTCATGATTCCAGACCCCCTCCCCCCCCTCTCCTACCCTCCCCTCGCCGCTTTTTAATTAGACAACAAAACGAAAAATATGAATATTCATAGAGCCAAGCCTCATTAATATGCACAATTATGCAAATAAGTATGCAATTAAGCCTCAGCTTTCCCCTAGAGATGCTGGGTAACGATGGGAGAGGACACGGGGAGAAAGAGGGGTTTTTGGATGGGGGGTGGGGTGGGGGGGGGGGGTAAAGGGGACTAGCAGGATTTTCTGCTTCACCAATCTTTAAAATAGCTTTGTTTCTAATCACTACCACGTACAGTATTGCAATGATTGAGTATGAAACCCTGCTGGTTTCTGGATCGGAAAGGTGCGAAAGAATCAATGGGCTTTGAATGACTGTTGCCATGGAAAATGTAAAGGAGAAGCGCGGGAGAAAGAAAATACATTTCGGGGATTCTGGAAGTCTCATACTGAGTGTTAATTATTCAACCTTTTCCACAGCTCATATCCATGCTAAGTGACAGTGCTGTTGCCGTGTGAACTGAAGGGAAGCTTTTTGCCAAATATGTAACCCCCCACCCCCCAGCGATGCCCCACTCTGGAAGTTCTTTGAAGTTACTTTTGCAGCGAGGAATAGAATGATGGATGTTGTGTAAGGTTTGTAATCTGTTGGTCTGCTTTAGGTATGGATGAAAGGAATGGACCCGGTCCCTGGGGATCAGGAGAACAGACAAGTCCTCCTTTTAATCAGGGAAGGGTAAGAAAATACTATTAATATGTTACGTTTTGAACAGGGCATCATTGTTTTAAATGGTCTGCGTTTATATCAAACTGCATTCGTCTCACAAGTCCAAAGTGTAAAATGAACGTGATAATTTCTTGAGTAACTCAATCCCAGTCTGCAAACCCAATTCGTTATTTTGACCAAATAGAAACTATTTGTCGGTGTTTCAGGGTTTTGCAGAAGGAAACCATTACAGTGAGCATGAGGGCATCAACTCCGCCCCGCTGTTCGGCTCAGGGATTGGCGGTAAGGGTGCTTGGAATTCTTCTTCAATTAAGCTCTTTAAGGAACAGCAGTCGGACTTCAAAACCTTTCCATATGGGATCGAGAGCAGGGCATTACAATAAGGTCGACAATGGAAACCAATGCCATTGCAAACGAAACACAGTGTGTGTTGAAGTAAAGCAAAAACACAAGATAGTTGACCCTTGACCCCATGTAGAAATGTTTCCAGGTCTTTGACGATACGGAGGACATCTTTATTTTTTATTTTTTTTATGTATTTATATAGAGCTATCCCTATTGATGCCTTGGTGGCAATGGATGAGAAGCGCTGGGTAATCAGGATGGGGGCGGGGTAGGTGTGTATGTGTTTGGGGGCCGTTAAGAGCGCCCATGCACAAACAACACTCTCCCCAGGGATTAGCATGGCCCATTGATGGCCTCATCCGAACTGTCGGGGGAGAGGGGGGCTGGGCTCGATACCCTTGGACTGTTTATAATGGGCCAATTTCATGTTGTTTGGATGTCCAAAATCATAAATACTACACATCATATACCTTAATCACACCAGATGGGACAGCCCCGACTGGAGCACAACGCTTGTTATTTCATGTTGGGGATTAATGCCCGTTTTCCCAATGATGGATTGATGTTTTTATTTGTTTTCTTAAATCCCTATTCACTCATGAACAGGCAAGCAGGCGGAACGAGGACCATACTCGTTTGGAGCTCAGGTTGGTTTCCCGCCACTGTCTCTCTCTATCATTCTACCTCGTGTAATATCTGCACCACTGAACTTCACCAATGTCTCTCTCTATCATTCTACCTCGTGTAATATCTGCACCACTGAACTTCAGAAGAAGCATCAGAAGTCCCATGACTGAAGTTGTCCTCTGTTTTTTTTTTTTCGTTTTTTTTTTCTGCTTTGCTCCATAAGGCGGGCTTCATGCCCAGTGAAATGCCCATGCCCAGTCCTGATGCCCTCTCCCCCTCTGGTCTCAAGTCCAATTCCCAGTTCTACCCCTCCTACCCGGGGGGCAACCCTCGTCGGAGACCTCCACAAGACAGCATGGGTAAGACAACCGAATGCCAGCATGGCGTACAGATTCACGTTGGCACCGCGGTGATCGACTCGGCTGTGCCATGGATTGCATGTTGAGGATGCCAAAGCTTACGAGCAGTTGAGGCACTTAAAAAGGGTTCGGCCGTTGTTAATGCTTTTCTTGGAACAGTAGCCGCTGTAACCTAGGGATTTGCAGTCACCGAGATAACAACACCAGAAACAACATGGCTCTATCTGTGGAAGCAGCGTGGTGAAGGGACTTGCTAGTATACCCTCCACTGTGCTAGTATACCCTCCACTGTGCTAGTATACCCTCCCCTGCTCTAGTATACCCTCCCCTGCGCTAGTATACCCTCCCCTGCGCTAGTATACCCTCCACTGCGCTAGTATACCCTCCACTGCGCTAGTATACCCTCCCCTGCGCTAGTATACCCTCCACAGTGCTAGGATAACCCTTACTGCGCTAATATACCCCTTACTGTGCTAGTATACCCTCCACAGTGCTAGTATACCCTCCCCTGCACTTGTATGCCCTCCACCGCGCTAGTATACCCTCCATTGTGCTAGTGTACCCTCCACTATGCATGCTTTTAATGCTGCATAAACGTCCCAGAGTCTTTGGTCTATCTCACAAATATCTGTGAAAGGGTGAAGCTCGAGTGAGTAGTCATGCCAAAAGTTAGGTGAGTTAAGGCCAATGCTAAAGAGCTCCAAAGAACCCATAGGTTGTCGGTTATAATGTCATCCTCAACCGTTTCCTAGCTGTGGGTTGGGGTTACTCTCTCTTCCGGTCTAGGTTTGAGACCGTATTCGCAATCACATCTTTTACCCAGGGTTATAAAAAGGCCCTGAGTAATCTCACTTCTGCTTCCAGATGAAAAGACCAGAAATGAGTTCTGAACCTGTTAATGGGACTATCACTCCGGCTGTGTCTCGTATAGAATCAGATTCGATTACCTTTGGCTAGGAATTTAAATGTCGACCGCTCCCTTTGAGTTGAACGTTTTTGAGTATGTTCGTCTGTGCACTGTTAGCGGTGCTCTGATGACTGGGGTCCTAAATGTGTACGTATGTTCTCTGCTCAGATACCCAGCCAAAGAAGATCAGGAAAGTGCCCCCTGGATTGCCCTCCTCGGTGAGTAGCCCTTTAAACACTGTATTTAACCCCTCCATCCCCACAACACACATGCGCACGGACTCACGTGCACACCCGCACACGCTCTCTGCTGTCTGGGAGACGCTATGCACAGATTAGGGCCCCCTTGTGTTTACAGTTGGCACCACAGTCCTTGTTCGTGTTGTGCAAGGCACCAGACAGGTTGCCACTGATGGTATTCAGCGATGTACAGTTGTGGTTATAGTTGGCGTTGCTGTGGTCAACACATTAAAGACCCCGCTCACTTTAGTGCCCAGGCAACCGTTTATGGTCTGTATATTATTATTAAACACACTATTGATAGCATGTTTGTATTCATAGACACTTTCTATAAAGGACAGGGCCGCCGAGCCAAGTGGATGTGTTCTTAGATCAGTGGAGGGCAGAGCTGATCAGACTGGATGTCGTGCCTCACTTTGAAACTGCCACTCTCTCTGACCTCCTGCTCTACCTTTTCTCCAGACTAAGTCTGTTCTCCTCTTCTATGGCTTGTTTTATGTCTCTCTCTCTCTCTCTCTGTCTCTGTCTCTCTCTCTCTGGGAGTTGACTTCATTAAGCTTGACCCCCCTCGTTCAGTTGAGAATAGAAGACAGTCGCTTCATTAAAACTAGTAGGAGAGCGAGCTGTCTGTGTGTGAGTGTGGGTGTGTGGCCTTCTCAGACACCCCATATTTCTCTGTTCCCCTGGCGACGTCATGGCGATGGCGTGTCCGGTGGTATTTACACACCAGGTAACACATTTAAACAGTGTGTAAAGTCACACGGCCTCTTAACTCAAACAACGGAGGGTTTCTGTCATTAATTATAGGCCTCTTGACAGGTGCCCTTGTTCAAATGTAATCTAGCATGCTAGCGACACCCAAGGCCATTGTGGTGTCACTACCGTGCCAGAGCCTGCCTGTGACTTTCTGGGAGAGATACAGGTGCACAGAGGGTTGTGACTACTGTGGCACTGCCTGTGACTTACGGGGACACACAGATTCGCCGAGGGTTGTGACTCCTGTGCCAGAGCCTGTGACTTGCGGGGACACACATATGCACCGAGGGTTATGACTGCTGTGGCAGAGCCTGTGACTTGCGGGGACACACACATTCACCGAGGTTCGTGACTGCTGTGGCACTGCCTGTGACTTGCGGGGACACACACATTCACCGAGGTTCGTGACTGCTATGGCAGAGCCTGTGACTTGCGGGGACACACAGATGCATCGAGGGTTATGACTGCTGTGGCAAAGCCTGTGACTTGCGGGGACACACAGATGCACAGAGGGTTATGACTGCTGTGGCACTGCCTGTGACTTGCGGGGACACACACATTCACCGAGGTTCGTGACTGCTATGGCAGAGCCTGTGACTTGCGGGGACACATAGATGCACAGAGGGTTGTGACTCCTGTGGCAGAGCCTGTGACTTGCGGGGACACACAGATGCACCGAGGGTTGTGACTTATGTGGCAGAGCCTGTGTAAGGGCAAAGGGCAGTGATGTGTGTACCAGTGCACCTCGTTTGAGACATCTATGGGGCCTGCAGAGGGAGGACTGTAGTAGGGGTCTAGAGCAGTGCGGGGCGTACCTGGTGTTCCAGGTGTGACGTGTCAGGGTCACTCCACCTCAGTAAACCAGCTCTCGGTGTGTGTGTGTGTGTGTGTGTGTGTGTGCGTGCGTGCGTGCGTGCGTGCGTGCGTGCGGATGTGGGTATGTGTATCGATTGTCTGCCTGCCTGTGTGTGTGGCTGCGTGTGGGTGTGTTCCTATGTTCACAGGGTGGACCTGTGGAACGCCAGTAACCTGAAGTTTGGTGATGAGTTCCTGGGAGGGGTACGAGTGCCCCTCAAGGTTCTGGGACAGGCTGGGGTCCACGACGCATGGTGAGGAGAACCGTCCGTCTCACTCGCCAGGCCTCTCTCAATCCCCCCCTTTGTTTGATTTTCCTCTTCATATCCCTTTGCTTCCCTTTTAGCGATTTTCACAATTCAACGGAAAGAGGAAAAAAAAAATTGACAGGGAAATCGCCATTTTGTTGTGTCCAGGTACTTCCTTCAGCCCAGAGAGAACGGAGGGAAGTCGGTGAAGGTGGAGGAGCTGGGCTCCCTCCGTCTCAACATTGTTTACACCGAGGACCACGTGTTCCCCACGGAGCACTACAGCCCGCTGCGAGACCTGCTGCTCTGCTCCGCCAACGTGGAGGTAGGGGGCGTGTCCGGTGTGTGTGTGTGTGTGTTTCCTCTGCATGTGGTGCCATCGGTGGTGGCGAGGGGCGTGTGGCTGGGTGGTGTGTGTCTGTGTGCGTGAGTTTCCACTGGTGTGGTGGCGAGGGGTGTGTACGTGTCGGTGTGTGTCCGTTTGCCTGTGGTTCATTCGATGGTGGCGCGTGTGTCTGTGTGTGTCCGTGTGCCTGTGGTTCATTCGATGGTGGTGTGTGTGTCTGTGTGTGTCTGTGTGCCTGTGGTTAATTCGATGGTGGTGTGTGTGTCTGTGTGTGTCTGTGTGCCTGCGGGTAATTCGATGGTGGTGAGGGGGTTTTTGTGTGTCCGTGCGCATGTGTTTCTATTGGTGGTGGCGCGGGGTGTGTGTGTGTCTGTGTGCATGTGATTTCATTGGTGGTTAGGGGGGTGTACGTGTCAGTGTGTGTATGTGTGCATGTGTTTCCACTGATGGTGGTGAGAATGGGACCGTGCTTCTACACCTGTGTTTGCATTAGCGTCTACATATGTGTTTGCGTGTCGTGTGTGTGTGTCCGTTAGTGTTCTATCCTCTGTGTGTGGGGGTATCCACGTGTGTTTATTTGTGTACTTGTGCATATGTTTTCTATATTCTCATACTGTGTGTGTGTGTGTGTGTGTGTGTGTGTGTGTGTGTGTGTGTGTGTGTGTGTGTGTTTGCGTGCGCAGCCCGTGTCGTCGTCCACGGCCTACATCCTGGGCGAGGTTTGCCGGGAGAAGCAGGAGGCGGCCATCCCTCTGGTGCGCCTCTTCCTCCACTACGGCAAGATCGTGCCTTTCCTCAGCTCCATCGCCAGCAACGAGGTCAACCGCACACAGTGAGTGTGGCTGCCAGGACACTTACCCCCCCCCCCCCCAGTGAAATGTTTTCCCATCAACTCTGCAGTGTGCAAACAAACTAGAGCAACGGCACGGTATCATAACTATAAAGAAGTGTACACTTCAGGCACATGCAAATGCCGTGTGCAAATTCAATGTTGTGACGTTCATAGAACGCCGTCTTTCCGTTGGCCAGATTGGCTTTCACTGATTCTGCTGTGGACACCAGGCTACTGTTTTAAAGACTGGAGTACGATGGGTATCGAGAGTGTCGAGTATCATGGCAACTTTCTCCCTGACAGCTGCTTTTTTTTCTTCAGGGACCCCAACACCATTTTCCGGGGGAACTCACTAACGTCCAAGTGCATTGATGAGACCATGAAGCTGGCAGGCATGCACTACCTCCAGGTCACCCTGAAGCCTATCATTGACGAGGTAGAGACCCCCTCTGGACTTCACCCTCTCATCGTTCCTTCTCTCTGTCTGAACCACTCTCCAACTCCTACTCACCCTCTCTCTCTCTCTCTCTCTCTCTCTCTCTCTCTCTCTCTCTCTCCTTTCTCTCTCTCTCCCTCTCTCTCTCTCTCTCGCTCTCTCTTGTCTCTCTCTCTCTCTCGCTCTCTCCTTTCTCTCTCTCTCCCTCTCTCTCTCCCTCTTTCTCCCTCTCTCTCTCTCTCTT
>JAVQJS010118384.1:0-20390 GCA_036024795.1 Galaxias rostratus | reverse complement strand
TATAATCCTTAATATAGTGAAATGCAAGACAGTTGTGTGTGTGTGTGTTAGTGTGTTGTTTCGTGCGTGTCTGTGTCTCTGTGTGTGTGTGTGTGTGTGGGTGTGTGTGTGTGGGTGTGTGTGTGTGTGTGTGTGTGTGCGCGCGCGTGGTGTGTGTGCAGGTGGAGACCTCAGGGCCGCTCCTACCAGGAGCTCCTAAGTGGATGTCTCGCTGGGCCAGTCTGGCAGACAGCTACACAGACTCTGGCCCCGCCCCCGGGCTCTTCGATCTGACCAATCACGTGGAACGCCCTGCAGGTCAGCTACCTCACCATAAACTTCCTCTTCTTGTCCTTATTACTGAACTGTGTGTCTATGTCTATTTGTTGCTATGGGACATAGACAGATATGGCAGTGGATGTTGGCGTGTCGTGAAATGTGTGTGACTGTGCTTGATCCTCCTGTCCACAAGGGGGCAGGGTCGTCCACCAGGCCACGTTCAACAGAACCACGGACTCCCTGGCCGAGCCAGAGAGTTCCAGGGCCCGCCGCGTCCTCCCCCAGCTTCCCCTGGGGGAGCCCGGTGACACTACATCTCCCAAAGTCCACCTCTTCAACAACACGTACTCCACCTTCGAGGCGACCGAGCGCGAAGCCTCGTCGTCCGGGCAACGGGGCGTCCAGGACGAGGTGGAGCCGGACAGCCTGAGCGACGCCAGCCGCTCCGACGACGGCTCCACGGTGGACGTGCGAGCAGGCAGGAGCTCCGCCTCCGATAGGCTGCGGCAGAGCCAGGCCCCGCCCACCGGCCTCCCCGACAAGGCCACGTCCTTCTACATCAGCTCGGAGGAGCCCGCGGCCAAACAGGACACCCCCGTGACGGAGCAGCAACTAGCCCGGCCTCTTCCTGCCAAAACCTTCTCCACCGCCACCCTCACCAAGCCGAGAGGCCAGGACGCGGGCGGTTTGAGGCCCAACGCCTCCGCCCCGAGCCTGGGCGGCCTGGACAGGAACGGCCCCGCCTCCGCTGGATCTCCCCCGGCGTCCCTGGTCCGACAGGACAGCTTCACCAAGGAGAGTCCCAGCCACGCCCGGCTGCCCACCATCTCCAGCCCTCCCGACCCGGAGGCCGGCGGCCAGGACACCCGCTCCTTCCTCCGGGAGACGGAGAGCGTCCTGGCCGTGCTGGAGGCCAAGCTCCAGACGGGCCCGCCAAACACCACCACCACCACCACCGGCGCCGCCCCTCGCCCAGCGGGGGACTCCCTCTCCGGGGAGTCTGACGTGGACACGGCCAGCACGGTGAGCCAGCAGAGCAGCAGCCGGCCCTCCGCCGCCCCGGGGAGGAAGGCCCTGGCGGGCGGGCTGCACCGAGAGCGGTCCTCCCTCAGCGCCGTGGGCCAGGCGTTGGCCAGGGAACGGCAGGCCGAGGCGGGCCGCCTCCAGGGGCCGGAGGCGGGACGCAGGGCGGTGGCTCCGAGGCGCGGCGCGGGGAAACGGGGCTCCGTCGACCTCGACGACGGGACCCGTGGCTCCCGCGGCCCCAACCGGCCGGACGGCGTCTCCTCCGACCAGGAAGCCGCCTCCCGCCCCGCCTACCAGAAGAGGTACGCCTCCTCGCTCAAGAGGGAGGAGCCTAAGTCGTCCGGGAGGGGCGTGGCGCCGGTGAGCCGCTCCAACAGCATGTCGGCGCCCCGCGCCACCAGAGCCTCCATGCTGCGGCGCGCCCGTCTGGGAGACGCCTCCGACAACGAGGCGGCGACGGCGGCGGAGGCGGGTGACCCCCCGGCCCCCAAGGCCCAGGAGAGGAAGCCGCCCACCAGGCTGGACCTGCTGGCCATGCCCCGCAGGAGGGCCGGCTCCTTCACCGCGGCCGCGGCCAGCGACACCGAGCCCTCCACCCCTACCGGGCCCGCGGCCAGGACCGCCGGCTTCTCCAACCGCAGCACCGAGTCCAACAGCAGCTCCGTCCGAAAGGCCTCCGTGGCGGGGCCCCGTCCGGGTCAGATGAGGCCCTCGGGGGCCCCCAGCAAGCAGCCCCTCGGTCGAGTGCGGTCCAGCAGTGCCAAGTACTCCAGCAGCACAGCCAGTGAGTCCAGCACAGAACCGAGCTCGTTTGATTTTATTATTTATTACTCTAGGCGACTCGTTTTGAGGTAGGAGAGTATCATAAAGTTAGAAATCCAAAATTAGAAAGAAAAATAAACAGAAAATATTGAACATGGCCGGGTTTTCAGAGGCTTTGCATAATCAACATAATACATGTACATAACTTCGACCACGTAAAATTGTCAGTTGAACCATAGATTTTTAAATTTCAGAACGTCTGGTCTCTTGTAAAATGTCTCATCGTATGTTGGACTGTGGTCAAGAACGGCAGTTTTAGAAGCTGCTGTCCCTCATTAAAGGGATTTCATACGGTTCTCTGCAGAGAGGGAGGGAGGGAGGGAGGGAGAGAGAGAGAGAGAGGGAGGGAGGGAGGGAGGGAGGGAGAGGGAGGGAGGGAGGGAGAGAGAGAGAGCTGATGAACCCTAACCCCTAAGGGGCCTCCACTAACAACTAACTGGGTCGTTCCCTGAGGCTGACCTCGTCTTGTACTAGACTTCACTGTGGTTTCCATCCTCACTGTATTCTATAACAATACAAGCAAAATATAAATAAAGACAGAAGCTTAATGATCAAAACTCAGAAGGGACCATGACTATTACATTAGCCAAAGCTGCAGTGTCATGCTGAAAAAAAATATTGTGTTGGATGAAAACCTAAATATACTAAAATAATAATTTTCTTTTTTTTTTGAGGGGGTGGGGGTTATCTATTTGCAGTGTACCTTTGTACTTATGCTCATATGGATGTTGTTTTTAATCCAATAACCACATTTTTAAACCGTTTTACCATATGTGTACTGTGTGGGATGGTGACTTGGGCAGCAACAAACAAACGCACCTTACAGATTTGTCAATACATCATGGATGCTTCATTAACGGACCGCAACGCTCCAGGCGACCGGGGTCCCGTGCAAACCTCACCGGAGGGTCCGGCCTAACAGCTGCGGAGCTATTATGGGGTGTCGCAGGGTTTTGTGGCGGGTCCTTGGGTGCCCCCTCATGGTGTGTGTTTCTCTCTATCTCTCTCTCTCTTTTCCTCTTACCTTCCCTGCTCTGTGGTTTTATTTCCGTCCTCCTCCTCTTCCTCCTAACCTCCACGCCGTCGGGGGCCGCCCCCCTCAGGCTCCAGACGCCGTCAGAAAGGGTCCGACTACACCTCCACCTCTGACGAGGAGTACGACTCTAACCAGAGCACCCCTAAACCCAAACGCTCCCATCCCCCCTCAGCCCACCACAGCCCCCGCTCGCAGCCGCTGCCGGCCCCGCCGCCCAAGCCTCGGTCCAGGGGCTCGGAGCAGGAGGAGGAGGAGGAGGAAGAGGAGGAGGGCCGGGAGGGAGGCGCCTTCCAGAACTGGACCAGCCACAGCGCGGAGATAGCGAGGTGACGGCGCTTTGCATTCTATTGGGGTGTGTCGTCGACGTTTTCCCTCCGATGTGTGTGTTTACGTTGGATGTCATATCCAAAAGGAATTAGTTTTGGGTTTCAATTCCAATGTATTCATTTGACATTTTCTGGCAGATAGGGACTTTGCGTGTTTTTATTTTTGCGTTAAAGATTTTTCTTTTATTCTTGGGGGTCCGTATGGCAAAAAAAAAAAAATCAGGTTTAAATTCCCATTGAAGAACCGTTCGAATGTAACATCCCGACCTCCTCTTCCTCCTCCAGACTGAGCCAGGACCTGGCTAAAGACCTGGCCATCCTGGCCCGGGAGATCCACGATGTGGCCGGCGACACTGACCCGCCACCCAGCTCCGCTTCCACGGACACCGGCCACAGAGCGGTACGGCCACCTCAGCCACGTTTACGTTAACGGCCTAGTCCAGGGCGCTCTGTAGGCTCCAGCAGGCATCGCTGTGTGGTATTCAGGGTTCAGTCTCTTTCTGAGGTTTAACGTCCAAAGTTCAGAACAACGTTACGTCGGCACCGGTAATCAGAATCAGCATTCCTTTATTTGTCGCGCAACGGAGAGATTGTTGCAGCAAAAAGCAGACAGTGCGGATAAAAGGCCAAAGAAATGTACTAGGTGAAGTAACAATGAGCTAGTTTAATGCTGATGCCGTTTAATGAGCTCATTTAATAGCAGATGACTTTGTGTTTATATTGTGATCAGTCGTGTTCGATACAAAGGTGAAGGCTGATTGTTTTTTGTTGCTTTCGCTGTTTGCCCAGCCTGCCCCCGAGGTCTTTGCTGGATCGATCACAGCCGGTGACAGAGAAGCCGACCGCAAAACCGCCGAACACCCACAGAACCTGGGCCTGAGGAAACGAGACCAGAACCAAGTAAGATGGCGGTTCCTCTTTGTTCCTCTCCGTTGAGGTCAGTGGTGTTCCTGTTTTGTTGACGCGGGACTGTGTCTCCGTCTTCAGGCCACCGTGGACAGCCTGGCGCTGGACCCCGTCTCCCGGGTCTCCATGGCGATCAGAGAGAACACTGAGCAGCTTGCGGAGAAGATAAAGTAAGCATTCCCTCTCGACTGTGACGTTGACTAAGCAGCAAACCCGCTTACGGGCCGGGCTATTTTTAAACCATATCGCCACTAAGGGGTGTTGTTTGATACGGTCATAGATTTTCTTTTTGTTTTATTGTTTTGAATTAGACATTTCAAAAGACATTTCTTTTGTGTTCTTACATTTATTTCATGTGAAAAAAAAATGTTTGTTTAAAAAACGTGCTTAATTAACTGGAGCAGGAATGTTAATTCCGGTCTGGAACACATTCCTGAGAGCAGCAGAGAACCTTATAAACAGCCGAGGATTAGAGGCGAGAGTTTGATTAATCTTGTCTGCGAGCTAGTCACCCCGTATCCATGGCAGCCGGCACAAACGTGACTGGACCCTTAGCAAGCGATTAACTTTGAACTCTGCAGCTACAGGTCGAAGCATCAGCTTTTGTCACATGATGTTTGGCTATGGCCGCCTCTGTTGGTCCACTAATCTAAATCCGATTTACGTTGTTCTTGGGTGCAGGGTGCTTTTCCACAACAAGATGGGCGCCTGGGAGGAGATTGAAGCCAAGCTCGACGCCGAGAGCGATTTCCCTGAGCTCAACACCTCCAACAAGGTCAGGAGGGCGTTCTCCGTCTCTCCAAGTGTTTTCGGTCAATGGTGTCTGTTTTTAAACCGTCGTGTGTTCCTCTTTTTACCTCTCAGGAAATCACCTCCATTTTGAAAGAGCTGCGGCGAGTTCAGAGGCAGCTCGAAGGTAGCACAGCGTTAGCCTTTCCGTCCCACACATCATCCATTTTGTATTGTTAAATAAAAACAATAAGATGATAATAATAATACAATTGCTGAAATGATGACACGTGATCGATTTATTTCCCGTTTCTAGTTCTCTTTGCCTTTTTTTAGAATCTCTCGTTCTTCCTCTCCCTCCTTCTTGTGGGGTTTTGTCTTATTCCCCCCCCCCCCCCTCGTCCTCTCCCCGCAGTCATCAACACCGTCATGGAGTGCGGGGGGCAGCCGGAGCCCCACAGAGCCACCGCCGTCGCCCCAGGGGGGAGCTCCTCGCCTGGCCTCCAGCCCTCCAGGCAGCCCACCAGAGACTGGAGGACCAGGGGAGGGGGTCCCCCCGCCAGCGCCAGGAGAGGGACGGCTGCAGCCTCGGACGGCGAGAGCTATGTGGTCTGAACTGTGACGCTCCGCCACCCCGCTGGCTGGCTGGCTGGCTGGCTGGCTGGCTGGCTGAACAAGGCGTCCGAGGACAGCTGGCGGTAGAGAAGAGAGGAACAGAGAACGGGGAACTGAGAAACAGAACTGTGGGATCGCGTGCACACGCACCTGTAGAGGACTGCAGTGGGTGTATCAGGGCGGCACCCTCCCTTTAAGGCCGAGGACCATCCCTTTAAGGAGTAGAAACATCCCTTTAAAGCCGAGAACCATCCCTATAAGGAGTGGAACCATCATATTAAAACCGAGCACCAACCCTTTTAGGAGTGGAACCATCATATTAAAGCTGAGAACCAACCCTTTAAGGAGTAGAACCGTCCCTTTAAGGAGTAGATCCCATCTTTGCATTGACTGGAACCATCTCTTTAAAGCAGAGAAACATCCCTTAAAGGCTAAAACGCTCATCCCTTTAAGGCTAAAAGCCATTAGGCCCAGAGACCATCCCCTTTAAGGCCACGACAACCCACAGGGCTGCTCACCAGCACTCAGTCCTTCCATTGTATTTTAGTTGACGCATTTTCTTTAGTCGTCCACTTACTCGACGCGCGTGACTGAAAGGAAGCCAACGGCTTCAACGTTTCGTCCGCGAGACGATTGAAAACCCTCTGGAGACGGATCAGGGCCGGCTTGGCGGGAGGCGAGGGAGCAGGTGCAGCCTGATCGTCTTAGCCGCCCCGCGGATTCGCAGGCCGATCTCATTAGGCGCGAGAGGAAATCAAAACTACTTTGACAATCATCTAGGTTAAGTTCTAAAGGGCTGTACCGTGCACACGTGATGGTTCTGTGTTTTCGTGTCCTCTAAGGACCTTGTCTATAAACAGATGATGGTGTATTTACAAATTTATTTATTAGGAATTACAGATGTTTTATAATGAGACTTGTATGTCAGATGTTTGTCAGAGTCAATGCCATTTTTGTGTCAAAGGTTTGTTTTTGAGTTCTCGAGGATACTAGCCAGTTCTGCCCGACGCTTCGGACAAATGTCTTTATTTGGTCCAGCTCTGTGAAAGTAACAGACACGTTGACCCGCTCCCTGATCCTTTGGCGTTTTTCCGCTCTCGTGTGTGGAATGTATCCATAGTGGGCCAGTGGAGACATCAAGATGGAACCAATCCACATGGACCAGCCGATTCCCTAGTATCCCCCCATGGCCAACTTACCCATCACTCAGCCAAGCATTCCAATCGTCCAGCTTGTCCGTTATGTTGAGAGTATTTTTATTTAGCTCGGTTTGGGTGGAAAAAACACTGCTTTAAGTGACCAAAAACGACCAGGACACACCTAGAAACGTGGTTTATTCTGGGCTGGGACCATTGTCCATCCAGGAGGACTTTTTGAACTGATCTTAGTAGGAGACACGCACTCCAGCATGATGTAGAAGCAAGGCACTGTTTGAACCGATGCGTTGCGGTTGCCACGGCGTCGAGAATGCACATTGGGAGTTGGATGTATAGGTGGTTCCGTTTTCTAAATCAGTGATCGTTATGAGGAATCAAGAGCAGAACGTTCGTGGCAAATTGGAGATGCGAGTCAAACACTTGTTAATGGGATTCTTGTTTATTTTTACATATATATATATATATATATATATATATATATATAATGTGTGTATAGTTGATCTAAAGATTACCTCTAAATTGCATTTTGCACTGATGCTGTCCTATGAACTCTCTGTGCTGTACACTGAAAACCCCCTCATTCCGTTAAGGAGAACAGAATCAGGCAAACTGACCAAATGACCCGAACGTCAGTCTAAACGTCCACAAACCCCCACCCACCCACTTGGACCAGGTGAACAACAACTGAACGTCTGAACAGCGTGCGCGTTTGCTAGTGAGATATCACAGAGAGAAGGGGTTCGTTCAAGTAAAGTACTAGTTTACATCATGAGGTTTATTATTTTCCTGTCTCGTTGCTGCCGCTGTTCCTGCAGCTGCTCCATTGATTTCCTGGGAGAGTGATGTAATCAAACCCAAGGGCGGCCATTTTTCCTCGACCGCTCCTCTGTCCATTTTGAGTCCCACGTCTTTTCATTCATTTACGTGTACATCGCAAATGATTCCTCACACTTCGTGGTTTGTATCCGTTGCGCCTTGACCAAATCTTGACCCACCAACATGGCATTTTTTTACCCAGATTGGACTATTGTAGAGATTATGTGATTGTATTTTGTAATAAATGAAAGTGATCATTATTTTTTTGTGGTGTGTTTTGCACTGGTTTTCGCCATCTCGTTTGAACATTTACGTGGGTTGGTCGAAAGCGACCATATTCAGACCGCATGAAATGAAAGTGAAAGTAGCGACAGGGTCTGTAAAGAGGAGTATGGTCGATAGCACACTTCTTATTTCACAGTTAGACCAGAGCTCTCCAGAGGGATATATCTGCTGTAGGGTTATGTTTTCTTAAAGGGAAGCCTTTGTTGGGAAAATCGCTTTTCATCCACAGTCAAACCGTGAGACGCTTTCAAAGAAGATTTCATTTTTTTTTTTTAAAGAAGGGTGTCATGTTGTTTAATTGTACATTTTTCTTAGATATTCACTTTAATATATCGGCGCATTAGTAAATGCGATTTTTGTGGTTGTGAAATAATCTGGATCAGCAGCATTTGATCTATGGGTCAACATGACATCGCCGATATCAGTCCAGAAGATGTCCTCTCCTTACAAATCTCTACATGATAACTATCTTCCTAACCGAGGGGTAAATCACATCTAAAAAAAATAATAATTCTGTCGTTTTTTTATCTGTCTCAATGCAGTGTCTTATTTTAAAACCTACTTTCACAACGTACCAACACTTCATTTACTTCTGAATGTGTTTTTTTTTTGGGGGGGGATTTGTCTGTGTAAATGTGCATTTTCTATCTCTGTGTGTGTGTGTGTGTGTGTGTGTGTGAGAGAGTGTGTGTGTGTGTGTTCTGTCTGGGTGTGCATCTGTGTGTGTGTGTAAATGTGCATTTTCTATCTGGATGTACATCTGTGTGTGTGTGAATGTGTGTTTTCTGTCTGGGTGTGCATCTGTGTGTGTGTGTGTGTGTGTGTAAATGTGCATTTTCTATCTGGATGTGCATCTGTGTGGGTGTAAATGTGTTCTCTGTCTGGGTGTGCATCTGTGTGTGTGTAAATGTGCGTTTTCTGTCTGGGTGTGCATCTGTGTGTGTGTGTGTGTGTGTGTGTGTGTGTGTGTGTGTGTAAATGTGTGTTTTCTGTCTGGGTGTGTCGGTTGTGTGTGTGATCAGAACTCCAAAGACCAGTGTGTGACCTTGGTTCTAGCCATGGCCTGTCTGACCGTGCTGGGGCTGCTCCTTGCGCTCTGTGTTCTGGAGAGACCCGGCAGGGCGGACCCACCTCAGCACGACCAGATCCTCCCAGGGACCGGCGGCGCGGCCCCCAGGGGCCCAGAGGACCGATGCCGGTCAGTGGGGAAAGAACCACTACTTCACAGTCCGCTCCTTTCTCTCATGCTTTTATATTGTTCAAAAAGCAAACTATCATAACTTTAATCCTTTTTGGAAGCAGTTCTAATGAATTGGTGGAGTACTTTTTATTTTTGTTTGACAACTAACTTCTGTAAGCCATTTTGTGGTTGTTTTTTTTATCAAGGGGAAGTGGGGGGTTTTCCGACAGTTATGGTATTATCCTGCCACATGACACACACTGATGCTTGTGGTTTTTCTAAATCAAACCCTGTCTGTTCACAATTGAGGAACAATGATTAACATAACAAACACACCTTGTATTCAAAGTATTCACAGAGGAGAGTTAAGAATGCCCCGAGGGCATGTTAATTTCACACAGCTCCGTTTCACACACACACACACACACACTTTCTGTGTGTTGCTTTAGCCTGGCCTTAGTGGAGAGCATCCCTCTGTACCTGGACTATCCCGACAACGCCACTTTCGGACTCCCTCTAGACGCCGTCTGGAAGGACCTGGTCTCCATGGCGACCACCAGCCTGGACGTGGCGTCTTTCTACTGGTCCTTGACAGGCGACGACATCAACGTCAACTCCTCCACTGACTTACCTGTGAGCTTTAAGGAAAAACATGCGGCCCCCCCTCTTTGTGATCACAGTACAAAGCTTGTCCCTCAGCTCATTTCTGGTCTGTTCACAATGCCGTACCGAGCGAAACACATTCCAGGTTGACCCTGAACACTCCGTTCACGAGTACAGTTCAGTATTGTTTGGTTGTTATCATGGGGAAATGTCATGGTAGTGTTTCCAAATGTTTGGTCTGGTGACCGTGGTAACCAGCTGTGATTGACAGGGACGCGACATCCTGAAGAGGATCGGCGCTCTGCCAGCCAGGAACGTTTCCGTCCGGGCCGTGTCCAGTATGCCCACCGTGCCATCTAACTCCACTGACCTGAAGATCCTTAGAGAACTAGGTGTGGACCATTGTGTTATCGTCCCCTCTGACTTAATATCATGTACTCATTATTTCGATCATGGTATTGCTCAGCAAGTTAGCGTAGTTATGTCAAGCTATTGACAGATATGTGAGCAGTGTCCCGTGGTTAACTAGCCTGTTGTCAAGGGAAACAACCTAAATATGTTCATAGTTCCTTATTCTAAACCAAAACATATTTCGAGTGGGAACTCCTTAAGCTAAATTGCAACGTCTGCTCTAAAAAATGACTTGTGGCACTCAACTTTCCTTTTCCTACACTAAAACATATTCCGAGTGGGAACTCTTAAAACTAAATAGCAAAGACTGATGTGAAGAAAATTCTTCTAGGATTCAACTTTACTTTTTCTACACCAAAACTTATTTCGAGTGAGAACTCCCAAAACTAAATACCAAAATCTGCTCCCCAAATCTAGAATTTAACTTTTGTTTTCTTTTTCTTTTCTTTTTAGCAACGTCTACTCCGATCTTTTTTCTTTTTTTTTAAAACCTGTCCCGATTGATGCCCTACAGGAGTCCAGGTGAGGAAGGTGAACTTCGGACGTCTGTCGCGCGGCGTCATGCACAGCAAGTTCTGGATCGTTGACCGGAAGCATCTCTACATCGGCAGCGCCAATATGGACTGGAGGTCTCTCACTCAGGTAAGGGTGACGACGCGTCAGCGTGAAGGGTCATTCATCTCAGAAAAGTCAGGAAATTTAAAGTTTACTGGCATCTGCGGATTTCATCATTCGAGTGTCAGTTATAAACAAGTTAAAATCGTAATCATTATTTGACAAATGGAAGGCTTTTACTTGTTGATTGGTATTGATTACCGATGGCTACTATTATACTGTAAAAGTTACAATTGACATGTTATGTGTATATATAGGCCAATCGTTCAGGAAGGCAGTCGGTTAGGAACTGAGAAACGCGGGAAAAGGCAAACACCCATAAAATGAAAAGTCATGGGCCCAGGTTTACGGCCCTGTGTGCCCACATTAATTTCTAACGTGTCCCTTAATCGCCCAGGTAAAAGAGCTGGGTGTGGCGATCTTTAACTGCTCTAGTCTAGCGGAGGACCTCCAGAAAATCTTCGATTCCTATTGGGTGATGGGAGAGGCTAACAGCTCCATTCCACACCCCTGGCCACCAGAGTTTGACACGCACATAAATCGACAGCACCCTCTAGTGTTGAAGGATGGGAACGCGTCCATTGACGTCTACTTTGCTGTGAGTAATCGGTTCACTGCCTTGACAAAACCTTTGACCTCAGATTAGATTGGCCGGGAATTGTTTTATGTCTGTCTGTCTATATGTTTGTATATATACGGACACACACACGCACAGTAAAATTAGGTAAGTAATACACAGTTGGTTTAGGGTCGATTTGTTGTGATTTATAATAATTGATCACGTTTGATGAAGAACTTATCCTCATTCATGCAGAGGCTTTATACTACAATTCATCAGGGTATGCTGGCTTTTGTAGCCATTTATTATAAGAAAGTATGTTGTTGTCTATATAGCGACTTAACGTTTTGTTGTTGTTTTGTGTACTCTGGCATGTCTACTGTACACTGCCCTGTCGTTTTTTAATATCTCATAGCTCTCCTGTCTTCCGACTTGTATACTAATGTGCTCCAACACTTTTCTTTGTTCTACCTTTTTGTTGTGGTTCCTCCTCCATGGTTCTGACTTGTATACTAACGTATTCCGACACTTCTACCTTTTTTGGTTCTGGTTCTTCTTTCAGGGTTCCCCCTCCATTATTCTAATAATAATATGAACGCATTTTATTTAGTTCTGACTTACATACTAATGTATTCCGACAGTTTTCTACCTTTTTTGGTTCTGGTTCCTCTCTCAGGGTTCCCCTCCATCGTTCTCCCCGGCCACTCGGACCCTGGACCTGGAGGCCATCTTGTCTGTGATCAGAGGAGCGAGGCATTATGTCCATGTGGCTGTCATGGAGTATTTCCCCTGTATGCGTTTCAGTCGCTCTCCGAGGTGACCCCCGAACGCTTTGATGTTGCTAGGCAGTGGAAAAGAGAGAGAAAATACATTCAATATGATCCAAACTAAGTATTGACTCTGTGATATATTGTAATTGTGATAGTCACAGTAAGGTAACACCAATTTCCATAATCTGTGAGCGTTTTATTCTGAACCAAAAAACAATATACTTGAGGTGAAGTTGCCTAAAACGAAATATTCAGAACAGAAAGCTAAGAAGTGGAGTCACCGCTTAAATATGATAATATTAATTAGTCTATTTATGATTAAATAGCAGTAATTTATCACAACACCAAGCCACTACTCACTTTTTTGTTTGAATTGTTTGTAAATATAGAAATAATCGCTCATCTGTTTCACAGAACCGTATGGATTTTAGCGACGTAAAGAGATACAGAGTGCTCCGATTCCTCTTTTAGGTACTGGCCAGCCATTGACGACGCCCTGAGGAAGACTGCTTTCGAAAGGAACGTTAAGGTCCGGATGCTGATTTCCTGCGGGCGTGACTCCGACCCAGCGATGCTGCCTTATCTCCAGTCTCTAGCGGCAATGGACAACCCCAAACACAACATCAGCATTCAAGTGGTGAGAAACGTTATGCCACAGCCTCATAAAAAAAGTCACACTATAGTTATACTATAAATATATTTAATCATATATGTGTTTGAAATTTGGTGTGTAGCCGACAGTTTTACCCAAGGAAAAAGCAGTATGTTTTATTCTAAGATGGTAGCAGGAAGACTGAATAGTCATTCAAATCCACTGAGCACATACACACACTACCAATAGATAGATTAAAAATTTAAAAAAAAGTGTATTAAGGTGTTTTTTTTCTGTGTTAAAAATGTGTGAGGGAATACTGACACGTGACTTTTTACAGCACATGGGGAAGATGGAATACGTGTGTAAATCTCGTTTTTATTCATTCTCTTTTAGAAATTGTACATTTTACCAGTGGGAAACCAGACTGATATTCCTTACTCTCGAGTCAACCATAACAAGTTCATGGTGTCTGATAATGTTGCATACGTTGGTAAGTTAACAACAAATTAAGCTTTGTTACCATGACCAATAACAGGTGTGGCAAAACAAGAAACACGTTGTTAGACACTTGATTGAAGCTAGCAACCATGTCAGGATATTAAGCCTGCATGATAGCCTGGGGAGCTGCCTGTTTGTAGTAGCTGTGAATTAATCAAATGGTCCATTAATGATCCATGGGGGCAAATGGATCATCCTCTTGTACTTACATATTAGTAGGCAGATTGATTAGCTTGTTGACCCCCCCACCCCACCCTACCCTACCCTACTCTAGGAACCTCCAACTGGGCTGGGGACTACTTTTCGACCACGGCAGGTGTAGGCCTGGTTACCTCCCACCACGTCCCCCACCCTGGCTCTTTCCCTCGGGGGGCGGACGGATCACTGCACGCCGGTCTCGGTGCCGTCTTCCTCCGGGACTGGAACTCGCAGTTCGCCGTGCGTCTGGCCGACCTGCCTCACCATCCTGATTGCAGCTTCACGTCCAGCCCTCCGAGCCCGCTTTCTTCTAATGGACGCCCCTAAAGACGTGGACCTTTGCCTCACACCAAGCTGATAAAGGCTCTGCTCCACGCACAAGGGGCATTCACTTGACAGAGACAGGGCTTAGCAACGGGAGATGTACGGCTTAGCATCAACAGGGTGGGCATTAAGGAGAAGTCTATATAAAGGGTGCAGATCTGTGATGTTTGACAGATATTACTAACTATTACTTACTCCTTGTTACTAAACTAGCCGCAATTCGGAAATGCTGCAACAACATCGCAACCTACTAGAGCTGTATCCAGTAGGCAACAGCCATGAAATCAATAAGGTTGAAAAACGATGTTGGAAGGTCAGGCCTGCTCTCAAATAACCAAGGCAACCATTCAATCCTGTGTGTTGGTTGACATCGTTATAAGCATGAGAATCTATTGTAATCGTAATAAGCATGAGAATCTATTGTAATCGTAATAAGCATCTATTGGATTTGCCCTTATGTAGGCTGCTCAAGCAACGGTTCGCCTCACAAGGATATAGGTGAAAAAGCTTTGCCAGAAAAGGTTAGCAACTGTGATTTCTTGTGCGTCTCCTTCCTATTTACTGGCGCTAAGTGCATTGTGGAAGATGGAAGACATTTATTGAAAGACTTACAACTGGGCCGGTAGGGATAGTGACAGGAAACTTTAATGAAGAAGGTTCAGTTAATAAAAGGTGTCGTTTAATAAATAAAGCGTTACATTTCAAAATGTATGTTTGTCTATCTATCTATCCATCCATCCATCCGTCCACAATTAACACTCGTTATTTTATTCTAAAGCATCTATATTTACTGCCGTGTCAGATGGTGCAAGAAGTCTATTGTCACAGATCACAAATTCATGCATATTTATCTGCAAATGCTAACCTCACTTCCGGTATCTAGATGCTAAATAAGTTAGCTGGCGAAAGGTAGGTTGCAGTATTTTATTGTCCATGTGTATGATGTCAAATAAATGACGCTAATAAAGTTGTATGACGAGCTTAGTGTCCATAACCAATAAAATGCCCATCACTGAATTTAATGTTTTATTTAATGCCTACGGCTACGTTTACCAGGTATTATTAGCTGTTTTCAGGCAATGCTTTTTGATTGACATTCACATTGCTAAATTAGCTGAGCTTGCTAATACACGCCAGTTAACTGGCTAACGTTGGTCAGTCAGAGGTAGCGCCAACGTTATCAATTAGCCTTGATATATAGCTAGCTAGGTTTGGCTTTGTAGCCGACAAGCTTGTTATGCTGAAGTTCAATGAGAAAATGCAGCACCAGGAGATCATGTTCGGATGTGGGACGCTTGCTAGCGCTTGTCGGCGTAACGTTGGAATGGATTATCTCTTTCTGGTATTTCATTGTTACGTTTAGCAAGTGAGTTTTGTTGCGCTAAACCTATTGATTTTTCGTTCTTGCTGCAGATAAAAATAAATAGCGCTTCGATGTGTTGATCGCTATTCATCTCTTGAATGAGTTCCTCTTGTGTTGTAGGACGTTAGCGCAATCGGGTCATTGCACGTTAATCTTTGGTGTAGCATGCATATCTTTTTCATACGGTATCAGCTTTTTTTAAGTAACCTTTGGCTAACGTTATCAAGATTTAAAACCTTTTTGGCTACAAAGTATTTGGCGTAAGTTTGCTCACAATTGTTACTACATGAGACAATGTTAAGGCCATCAGATGCAAACACCACAAGAAACCATGATCAAAAAACAGATGTGTAAAAGGGGTGGTAGCTTTTACTTCAACTTAGAGAAAACAAAAAACTTAATCTATGTTACGATTATTAAAAATATTTTGAAGAGTTTGAAGTGTCATCCGGCGACTTACACTTTTTCTAGGGTCTAGTGGCTAAATGTTCATGCATGCATATTTCATTGGACGTTCAATCCTCGTCACTCAATACCCACTCGTTAATATCAATGAGATGTGACGTATGAGCTAGTGATTTGGTTGATGATGGGTTGCCTTATCTCGGCTATATCCTAAACTTTCCACAAACCCCTGCGTTGGAAACGAACTTTTACAATCGCTAAACTTTAGTCATCTAACTGGCAGGCTTGTGTTTTGCCTCACTAGGTTGCAGTGTGAACATAGCCTGTTTCTTATCGATTCAGCACCAGCCTTACAAGAAGGCGACCAGGCTGTCTCTGGAGTGTTTTTTCCGTGGTGGCGGAGGTGGGGTCTTAAGTGCGGGCTGAGGATGGTCTGATGGACCGACGCTTCGTGCTGACCCTGGTCTTCTGCTCCCTGTCCTGGGTGTTCTTCTGGGAAGTGCGCTGGAAGAAAGGCAAAGAGAGTCAGATTGAGGAATGGCTGCAGGGACACAACCTCTCTGAGTACCGATACTTGTTTGAAGGTCAGTCGCCGTCAATCCACTGCATGTCATGGTAGATGGATGAAGCAAAGCCCCCTTGGTAGATATCTCAGAGTCAATGTTGGCCTAAGATTCTCACTAAATATATACGTTTCCTTTGTTTACAAAGGAAATACGTTTTTGTTTTTTTTTCCTTACTCAATAGTCGATACTGGTAACTTTCGTCTGACCTTTTAGCAACCCCTGGCCTATACCTTATCCTAACCTAGGTCTAATGACATTTGTGTCACACGAGGCAAAGATGTTTACGTGAGTTTTCTTTTATACCTCAAAGGCATCAAATGGAAAAAAATTTAGGCAATTCACTGATACATTTTGAGGCTGTTTCTGGTGTGGTCAGCCATTAAGAAAATCGCCAGTGTATCTTCATGCACGCTTGTGTGTGTGTGTTTGTGCGTGTTGTTCCAGATGTGCAGACGCTGGAGGAGCTGAGCCTGAGTGTGTTGAGTCGCCTGGAGGAGGTGGTGAAGGAGAGGGGGCCCGGGAGCGACCTAGCCGACGCGCACCTCCAGCTGCTCAGGGACTTTGCCTTCCAGGAGTGGCTCTGCTCCCAGAGCCTGGAGCACTACTACCACACGTAAGCTTTAGCAGAGCGCCGCCACCAGAGAGAGTGTAGGAGGTTGATGTTTGGGGTCCGAGGCGGTGCAGGCAACAGACACAGCCTACGGCGCTAGATGGCATTTAGAATGGCAGAATCACGAAGGCCGACCCCTGTTTGAGTGTTTTTTTTTTTTACTCGATCGGTTTGGTGTGTTCCGCGACAAACAGTCGTAGTCGGTTAAAAGACGCACACCCTGCTCTCGTGACGTTGACCATCTCAAAAAAAAAAAAAAAAAACAACAACAACAAACAGCGAAAGCATCCCCTTCCCAGTGCTGTTTGTGGAACCGATGTTACCCGTATCCACCACCTGGGGGCAGCGTTGCTCTTTCATAACCAGGGGTTCCACGCTGACATTGAGCTGGAGGAGGCTGCAGTGTTTCCCAGGGTCACACTGCAGTAGTCACAGCTCTTTGGGGGGGGGGGGGGGGGGTGTTAAGATGGGAAAGAAAGGGGGGGTGGATTGTACTGCAGCGATGCAGATGCAGCGTGCGACTGCGAGTCGACGTTGTCGCAGGATCGCACTGCCCGAGTCCCAGGTGAAGGACCAATCGGCTGATCCTGCTCTTCAGCGCCGTGCCCTCTGTGTTTGCACCACTCCATGGTACACACCGGGGCCATTGATAGACGTGGTCACGCGTTCATTGCGTTTGTGTGAGTAGGTTTTTCTATGCATGTGTGGGGTTTTTGGGGGGAGGAAGATATGAAAATGACTGTGCTGGTGTGGGTCAACCAGCTCTGTGGGGCCATATCATTTGTACACGGCACCCTTTAAGTGTGCTCTGTGAGTCTAGTGGAAGGTGTACCTCTCCCAAACACACACCCACACACACAGATAAGACATAAACACACACACACACACACTCGCACAGATAGAACACTCCCAAGAGTGTTACACACAGACAGGACACGCACACACACACACACACCCCATGCATCACTGGACTGTCCGTCCGGTCATTGTGTGCACAAAATGTGGCCACCAATTTGAGAAGTCCTGAGAGAAGCTGTTCAAAACCCCCCCTCTGAAATCAAATGAATTATTATTGCCATAGAAAGCTGTGGGCTTTTTGCGTTTATGGTTTTATGCGGCAGCCTCTGTCAAGCATGTTGATAGCACATCCTCAGTCCCCCCCCCCACCCAATGTGCACCGTCAGAAGATTATGTGTGTGTTACAGTCCAAAGGCCGGTCTGACCACTGTTACTCAGTAGCTAAAGGGGTTTGCCTGTCACGGACACAAGGGCACACCCTCATTCCCACGATGCAATAAAAGATGACGTATTTTTCTGTTTTCGCTCACCGTTTCTCGCTCTCTTTCACTCGCTCTCGCTCTCACTCTCTCTCTTGCTCTCTCTCTCTCTCTTTCTCTCTCTCTCTCTTTCTCTCTCTCCACGCAGTCTCAAGACCCTGGGCTGCTTGAACCTGGATGACCTAGCCCAGTTCGACAGCCAGCTGCAGCTGTCGCTGGCCGCCTGGGGTTACTACTACGAAGACTACATCAAGCTGTCGTCCGGCGTCAAGGTCCTCCAGGCCTCCAGGGGGAGTCGGGACCAGGACTACGAGATCTCGCTGGTGCACAACCTGGCCGAGCGGCGGCTGAAGGAGAAGTGGTCACTCGGTGGGTCGACCCCCTCCCCCCCTTCCCTTCCCCCCCTTCCTGAAAAGCCTGCGTTGCGTTTTCTTTGGACCATCCATCGATAGCCGGGAGTAAAAAAACTAGCTGTTTGACGTGCAAACATCCCTGCGGTTGTTTTACTAATGGATTTGAAAAACAACGACAATGTAGCTGAGAAAAAAAATAACATTAGCCGATCGCTGTTGAAGGCCGTTTAAACTTCCACCACAGCGGTGTGGTGAGTCGGTTCAGCCTAACCGATGGTCCATTGGGAGGGGAGTGATTGTCTTTCCATCCGGACGCACTTTGAAGGGATGGCTGTCATTGGAGAACCTCCGTTTCCTGCTTTGAGTGGTGCTGCCATAGAATGGACGCTCCAGAAGGGCAGGGCGTGAGTCAGAAGGGCAAGGTGGAGTCACGGTCGTTGTAAGGGACACACTGTTACGACAGAAAGGTTGGGTGTCCTTTGACATGAGTCAATATTTGCTCCTTGAATACTTTGCAACCAAGCGACAACAAAAATATATGTCAAGAGTCTTGTGTGTGTGTGTGTGTGTGTGTGTGCGTGCGTGCGTGCGTGCGCTGCATGCGTGCGTGCGTGCGTGCGTGCTTATCTTGACACTGCTAGATTTGACTGGTAAATGATGAAGCATGGTACTGAAGTTTACTTATATATGTTAGTGTTTCCTGTGGCTTTACAACAGTGGGAGGGATTGTACGTACCAATCAAAAGTGAAACGCTTATCGAGGTGATCTCTGCATCTTCCTAGTACGATCGTGTGTGTGTGTGTGTGTGTGTGTGTGTGTCTGTATGCGCTGCCACTCAGTGGAATGCCACCATGCTGTCGTATAACGACCGTCTCTGTCTTACAGCGGGAGCTCTGATATTCGGCTGTTCTGTGGCGCTCTGCTTCCTGATAAGGGACCTCATGTTTTACGTGATTGGTGAGTTCTCTTGATAAAGGGACCTAATGTGTATTGTGATTGGTGGGTTCTCATGAGAAGGGGCCTCATGTTTCACATGATTGGTGGGTTCTCTTGATAAGGGACCTCATGTTTAACGTGATTGGTGAGTTCTCTTGATAAAGGGACCTTATGTGTATTGTGATTGGTGGGTTCTCATGATAAGGGGCCTCATGTTTCACATGATTGGTGGGTTCTCTTGATAAGGGACTTCATTTTTAACGTGATTGGTGAGTTCTCCTGACACTTTGTGTGTTGTTGCCTTTGAACAGAGGGACGGGCAGTTTGTGTATGATGCACCTGGTTACAAATTGTAGGATCTCGATTCTTAGTTTTGGATGTGTGGCCTCATCTAATTTCCAGGAGGCACTCCACTAAGAAAGAATCTTGCCTTGAGTGTGAAACTAGTAATACAGGTTCATAGTTAGTCCTAGGTTAGGCACACGCTGGCTCTCCGCAATGGAGAAGTCCATCATTAGTCACTCACAGCCTCTAGTCTCATTGTTCACTGTTTAACATTTCACAAGTCTCATGTTCAGAACCATTCAGGCTGTACTACACCACTGGGGATCTCTGATTCTGTCTCTGTCTTTTTGTCTCTCTCTCTCTCTCTCTCTCTCTCTTTGTCTCTCTCTTTCTCTTTGTGTCTCTATCTCTCTCTCTGTCTTTGTCTCTCTGTCTCTCTCTCTGTCTTTCTCTCTCTCTCTCTCTCTCTCTCTGTCTCTGTCTCTCTCTCTGTCTCTTTGTCTCTCGCTCTCTCTCTGTCCTTCAGGTGGAATTACTGTTTCCATCATTGCGTTCGTCTTCACCATCAAGTTCCTGTGCGAGCTCGCCGCGCGGGTGGTCAGCTTCCTGCAGCATGAGGAGCCCGGGCGCCGTGGCGACCGCAGCATCTACGACTACGTGCGGGGGAACTACCTGGACCCGCGCTCCTGCAAGGTCTCCTGGGACTGGACCGACCCGCAGGAAGTGGGCCAGACCATGAGCTTCAGGGTGCAGGTGGGGAGCGGAGGGCCCCGGACTAGAGGAGGAGGAGGAGGGGGAGGAGGAGGAGGGGGGGGAGGGCCAGACCATGAGCTTCAGGGTGCAGGTGGGGAACGGAGGGCCCCGG
>JAVQJS010118378.1:0-21052 GCA_036024795.1 Galaxias rostratus | reverse complement strand
TGTTGCCTAATCTTGTTTAGTCAAAAAAGCTATATATATTTATATATATATATATATATATATATATATATATACAAAAAAATCTAATGTGAGATGATATGTTAGCTCACATGATTGGTCAAGTATGTCCTATTCCCCGAGCGATATGAGACTGAACATCTCCCCGCGGGAAGCCTGACTCCCAGGAACGCTGTGTGTTCCTGAGCTACTTGTTTTTGCTTCGGGGACGATGGGGAGAAAAGGAAATGAGGCTTCAAAAGAGGGATGTGGGGGAACATTTCCCTGATAGGGAGGAAATAGTTTGCCGCCGCAGATTCCCCCCCCCCCCCCCCCCGCCCGCTGTCGATGTGGCAATCAGCTGACCGGGGGAGAACAAGTTGTCTTAAGACGGAGAGATGGGCTTTCATGTCAATAGATGGTATCTCTCTCTCTCTCTCTCTCTCTCTGTCTCTGTCTGTCTCTCTCTCTCTCTCTCTCTCTCTCTCTCTCTCTCTCTCTCTCTCTCTCTCTCTGTCTCTCTATCTCTCTCTCTCTGGCTCAGACGGTTTCTCTCTCTCTCTGTCTCTCTCTCTCTGTCACACCACCACTCTCTATTTCTCTCTGTCTTTCTCTGTGCCTCTCTCTCTCTGTCTGTCCCACCACCAATCTCTCTCTCTGTCTCTCTCTGTGCCACTCTCTCTCTGGCTCAGACGGTTTCTCTCTCTCTCTCTCTCTCTCTCTCTCTCTCTCTCTCTCTCTCTCTCTCTCTCTGTGTGTGTCACGCTACCACTCTCTATCTCTCTCTGTCCTTCTCTGTGCCACTCTCTCTTTGGCTCAGACGGTTTCTCTCTCTCTCTGTCTATCAGCTCAGCAGTTATAGCTTTGTTGTGTCAAATTGTTGTGGGTTGTCATCTGAAAGAGTGTGGATGACAGAGAGGAAAACAGACGGAGAGGGAGAGAGACCGGTAATGACTTATGGAAAGAGAGAAACAGATACATATTTATGGGAGGAGAGAGACAGGTAAAGATTTATGGAAGGCGAGAGAAACTGGTAAAGATTTATGAAGAGAGAAAGACTGGTAAAGATTTATGGAAAGAAAAGTGTTCGTTTGCAGTTGTGGAGGTGTTACAAGAGATGTGTTTATTTTGTGTCTAAATCAAACTTTATTTCTCATCAACAGCTCAGTTTACAGTATATATATGTGTGTGTGTGTGTGTGTGTGTGTGTGTGTGTGTGTGTGTGTGTGTGTGTGTGTGTGTGTGTGTGTGTGTGTGTGTGTAGTGTGTGTGTAGCACATGCCTGCTTGAACAATCGGGTGAAGCATTTTCTTCTTCACTTGCTTTACTTTAATGCACCTGAATACTTATTGTACGTTTATGTGAACATTATTGTACGTTTGTGTGTACATGATTGGACGTTTGTGTGTACATGATTGTATGTGTATATTATTGCATGTGTGTACATGATTGTATGTGTGTACGTACATGAATTTATGTAAATGATTGTATGTGTGTGCATTATTGCATGTATGTACAATATTGAATGTATTCAGGTATGTCAAGTAAACAAAGGATAAAGAAAGAATCCATTACCCGATTGTTTTGAAGCAGGCATGTGTTCAATGTAGATTTCTTTCTATCTCTGAATCCATCAAAGGTGCTGCTGAGATTGCCCACTGTGTCATTACCTATACCCGCTATACTGTGGCATTTCCTCAGCTTCACAAACCCATCCCAACCGGAATTATTACCAGCAAAAATACAGGATCTGTTCTTGGAAGATTGCACATCACATTTATGCTGATGGCTCGCTTGGAGTCTGTCTGCAGACAATCATCTGTTGTTGTTGTTGTTGTTGTTGTTGTTGCCTTGGCTCTTCCGGGCAAGGCGTTCCGATTTTCCCAGCCTCACTAGTACCCACAGAATTCCGATTAGTTTTGAGGTTTGAAACCGTCAGTGTGCAGTAACATTGATGTGTTATCTCTATACCTGCCTTTTTTCTCCTTCCTCTTCTTCTTCTTCTTCTTCTTCTTCTTCTTCTTCTTTCAAACTGGCAGTATCTCCTAAAGCCTTTTGACTGTGTGGCTGAATATCACTCTCTCTTCAGATGGTCTGGCTGTACTGTCGAGTGTGTGAAGTAAGTCACACGCAAGGTAAGATTGGACGAATCGCAGCGGTATCACATCTGCCAATATTCCCTAGTCACTGCAGCACACCGTGGGTAAGCACTACCAGGAGGCTTGCAGTATGCGTTCGGCTTGATGTTCACATACAGGAAGTGGTTTGAACACGCTTGTGTTCTAAGCCCACGTGACTTCCAATTTGAAACATATTACTTTTTAAAATGTATGAACATTTTTTAAAATATTTGTATTATTATTTTAGTTTAGATGCAATATTTTTTAGGTCAAATACGTGTCATGCAAATGTTGTCTGACACAGAATTATAACTTTATGTGACACTGTGATAGATATACTGAAGTTATTTGGTCAAGATGTATATGTTTTAGTTGAATATATTGAGCTTGTTAATGCAATTTGTTGTATAAATGTGCAAGCTATTGAGTAATACCCCTTTTTTATTCCCCCAATAAGCACTTGACAAGTAAAGGAAACGAGAGTTACAATTTTGAAAATTAGCAAAACAAACAACCTCTCTCCCCTCCATTGCTAACCTTTGGAACAGGTCGGTTACAGTCTGTGAAGGGTTACCATAGAGACATAACCAAGACAAAATGGAGGCATGATGAACCAAGTTCCTCATTAGGGTGAACCTGGACTTTTTCTTTACGGGCAAACATCTCCTCCGGTCTACTGACACCCTTCCTCTCTTTAATCAGAGCTCATCAAACATGCAGTATCTGTCTATTGTCTTGTCTTGGTGCCAATGGGCTAAACAGGATGCAGGGGGGAAAATGCTGTTCTCACAAAACAACAGGAGTTTGCTGCCAACTGTGAAAGGTCAGCAGGAATGGATGGTAGAGATTGAGGAGGAGGAGGAAGAGGAGTAGGTTTCGATGGGATTTTCAGAGCTGTCACATTGAAGTGCGCTGAGCCAGACACTGGCGCACTAAGGAAGCACCGAGGAGCTAGCCAACAACCTGCAGACCATCTGAATGGTGATGTGATGTCTCTATATCGGTCCATCACCAAAAAAAAGAGAAGGATTTAAACGTAGAAAATCAAGATGGCAGGTGAACAACCAACTAATGAATGCGGCATGGGATATTAAATTATTTATTTATATTAATTGCGGTTCATTATGCTGAAACAAACAGAGGATTATATATATATATACATGTGCTGGAGCCTATCCCAGCTGACTTCGGGCGAGAGGCGGGGTACACCCCGGACAGATCACCAATCCATCGCAGGGCTAACACATAGACGTATACTCACACACACACATTCACACCTATGGACAATTTAGAGTCACCAATTAACCTGCATGTTTTTGGACTGTGGGAGGAAACCGGAGTACCCGGAGGAAACCCTCGCAAACACGGGGAGAACATGCAAACTCCACACAGAAAGGCCCTCAGGTGGGAATCGAACCCAGGACCTTCTTACTGTGAGGCAACAGCACTAACCACTGCACCACCGTGCAGCCGAAAGTAATAATAATAATTATTATTGTTGTTGTTGTTGTTATTAATATAATAATAGTAATTCATTTTATTTTGTTTTTAGTGCCTTTCAAGAGACTCAAAGCGCTTTACACAAATAAGTCTGCAGCCAATACCATAGAACGAACAATGGACGGACATATATCAAAGACTACACTCAGTCTGAGCAATACCACGGCAGCCAATTTGCGCCATACTTCCTCACCCAACATATACACTACGTCTTGCTCACACACAAAAGACAACCAGGCCAACTGCAGATGAACTGTCAGTGACTGGTCAGAAAGAAGAACTTGACAACCACTTAAGTACTTCTGTGATGAGGAGGCCAGAAGGTAGCACTTGAGTGAGTGTTAATGTTTTTAGGCAGGGCTGTGGGTCCTACCTGTAGAAGCCTGAACCCTTCTTTACTGGCAGCTAGTAGGCCGGTGAGCTTTAGGGCAAATGACAGGACACTGGGATCTGAGCTTTCCTGCTTCATCACAGTGGATAAGAACTCAAGAAGACATGGGTAGTTCTCTGTAAATCTTTTGTCTGCATAAAAAAGTAACAATGATGGAGATACACCTTTGTATTTAATCTGAAATACAGTAAGAAAAGATGTACAGACTGGTTCCCTGTCGCATATTCTTGTGAATAGCTAGAAATGCTAAATAATGTAACCGGTAATTTAATACAAACACAGGACAGTCTGTCAGACAGATACTATTTTTGTTTATCACAATCAGGCGTATTCGTTACTGACCAGTGCTAATAAGCTCTGTAAGCCAGTCAAGTAGTTTTTCTAAAGTGGTGTCATCGGGTAGAGTCACAGACTTCCGTGGGTCTGATAGAACTGCACACACCTGTGGAAGCAACACCACGCACTCCTCGTCCATTGCGCTGAAATGCACATGGACAGGGTAGTAAGGTAGTAACTAAATGAGCTGAAATGAAAGATTAAATTGCCTGTCTTATCTATCAAACACAACAGTTAACTTTGCACACACAGATATTAGCCTATCCTCAGAAACACCGACTCACTCAACTAAACGATAAAAACTGCAGACCATTGAACAAATGACTCACTGGTGGAATAGTTGGAAATATGGACTCGCGGGGAATATGTATCTCAGCCGGTAACGTTGTCTATTTCGATAAAATACACTAAACCATACGCGCCCTAACAATCGAACTGTGACTCTTCTCTGATCTCCAATGATTTGGTTAAATCTGGCGGAATTCAGGGGATATTAGGGCAGTCAATCCCTATGCTTTATCAATCCTACTCGCACATCCACGCAATAGAGTCTGCGCAAATTCCGGTTACTCAATTCCTTTCGCCACGGCCCTCCGCGAAATCGCACATGGTGCCACACCAGCCGCTTGTCTTACCCTCCTAAAAAAATCTAAAATTACTTTACTGGCACGGACTTACGAATAACATACTTGCTAAATGCAAGACACGGAAGACATGGCGGACGACCCTGAGTATGATGAAGAAGAACGTTCCTTCAGCGACCCGGAGGACTTCGATGATGATATCGAAGATGAGGGTAATCACACTCAGGAAATACTCCGGCTTTACCGGCCTAGTTAACGTACGCTATGTAGCTAGATGAATGGTTAGCTAGGCTATTCAAGTTAGCCTTGACGCTAACGTTATAACCATTGTTATCGAGTGTGGTAACATTAAATTACCTTGCATTTTCATCAAATTGTGTATCCAATATGCCGTGCACCAATAGATCAGTTGTCTTGGGTTGAATTGTAAACGTTGGGTTAATCTCAGTTTTAGCTAGCTAACGTTATGGAACAAATTGCAGCGTTAGCGGTCCCCAATATTAAACTATCTAGTTCCATGCAAGCCTCGCCCTGTTACATTTTTTAGACTTTTTATAATAGCCATACTTATCGCCATGAATTTGAAATGTACTTGTTCAGAATGGCCATCAAATGTACTAATGTTATTGAACCAGCTGTTACGTGTAGGCTAAATGTTAGTGTTTGTTTGCTCCTGTCCTTGGAACTTGTAAATATTTCGTTGGTATTTAACCTGACAAAAATATTGTTGACAATAATTTGTTTTGTAGTGGTGACTTCCAGGTGATAACTGATTAGAGTGACGTCGCTCATTCATAATATTTAGCTATACAAGTATAAGGATGTTACTTGCATTATCTTTGTCAGTATAAATAGAACCTCTTGCATCCTCATCTCCCTGTATGTTCTTTCAGAGCTTATGCCCGATGTGTTGAGAGAAAAGCCCCTGGAAGCAGACGGTATAGACTCTGTGGTCGTGGTCGACAATGTTCCACAGGTCGGCCCTGAGCGCCTGGAGAAGCTCAAGAACGTCATACACAAGATCTTCTCTAAGTTTGGCAAGATCACCAATGAGTTCTACCCAGACGCTGATGGACTGACCAAAGGGTAGGTTCATGTGGACATGGGCTATTATTTTTGACACTCCGCAGGGTTTATTTCCCAAGGTATGTCTTGTAGTCTGTAGTTGGCACAAGCTTTGCCTGCTGAAACCCCTATTTAGTATTTAAAGTTTTTACCTCACACATCTGCCTTGTGCCTCCAGGTACATTTTCCTTGAGTATGGTGCACCCACCCAGGCTCTGGAGGCAGTCAAGAATGCTGATGGATACAAACTAGACAAACAGCACACATTCAGGGTCAATGTCTTCACTGACTTTGACAAGTAAGTGTGTGTGTGAGTGAGTGAGTGAGTGAGTGAGAGAGGTTTCACCTGATAACAATACTAAATCACTTCATAGAGGGACCTGGTGTTATTGGAAAACACTGTCATCTCCGATAGAAGGACGCGTGCGTGCGTGTGTTCTGGCACATCCGTAGTACTTTTGTGGCCCATCACTGTGTCTGTGCCCCTTCAATGCTGATTCTGTGCGTGCATTGCAGGTACATGAACATTAGCGATGAATGGGAGACTCCAGAAAAGCAGCCCTTCAAAGATTTCGTAAGTACATCATACTGCAGCCATCTTAATTTCAACGGTATCTGCCGTAGGGTGACGTTGTTTTAAGGGGGCTTTAAATGCACGGGACCCTCAACCATGAGACGGCACAGTGAAAGGTCATGTGCTTCTCCAGGGCAACATGCGCCACTGGATCGAGGACCCAGACTGTCGCGACCACTACAGCGTCATCTACGAATCGGGAGAGAGGACCGCCATCTTCTCTAACGACTCCAAGGACCCAATCACAGTGGAGGAGAGAGCGGTGAGACTCATCCGGCCCATCAAATAATTTCCGGCTTCTTGACACGGGCATCGGTTGTGTCTTTAACGAATAGAGTTTTTGTCCGTGGTCCTGCAGCGTTGGACGGAGACGTACGTGCGCTGGTCTCCCAGAGGAACGTACCTAGCCACCTTCCACCAGCGGGGCATCGCCCTGTGGGGCGGCGAGAAGTTCAAGCAGATCCAGAGGTTCAGCCACCAGGGCGTGTCCCTCATCGACTTCTCCCCCTGCGAGAGGTGAGCCACACTCCCAGCGCTCGTCTGCTCCACGCCTAGTGGGGCCTCGGGGTTGCAGTCGTTGCCAGTCTGCTCGGGCTGCCCGTAGCTCATTGCGTTTTTGTGTCCGGGCCGTGTCCTAGGTACGTGGTGACGTTCAGTCCCCTGATGGACACCAAGGAGGACCCCCAGGCCATCATCATCTGGGACATCCTCACCGGCCAGAAGAAGAGAGGCTTCCACTGTGAGAGCTCTGCTCACTGGCCCATCTTCAAGTCAGTACACGACGCATGCTCTCTCTCTCTCTCACCCCATTGCTCTTCTGGGTTTTTGCTGCGTATGGTCCTTTGGTGGGGTGGAAGTGGGTTTCTGACGTGTGTGTGCTCCTCAGGTGGAGCCATGACGGGAAATTCTTTGCCAGGATGACTCAGGACACCCTGAGCATCTACGAGACTCCAGTAAGACATGACACACTGTTTTGTTGTTGTTCTTGTTGGTATGTAGGTTAAATACCGGTCTCATTGAATAACACCATTCTCACTTTAGAATCCACATAGAATAACACCATTCTCCTTTTATAATCCACATAGAATAACGCTTATTACCTAATAATAATAAAAATAGAAATGATTAATAATATTGATTTTCTTCAGTCAATGGGCCTACTGGACAAGAAGAGTCTCAAGATCACTGGGATAAAGTAAGTATAACGCTAACACCACCGTTGATTTAGAAAAACACTGTTTAAGGGCGGTCACACGCGACACTCTGTGATACATGGTCTGGGATACCCTGTGACAAGTATGTTCACAGCATGCTCTCCCTCTGCCTGCCCCCCCCCCCCCAGGGACTTCTCGTGGTCCCCCGGAGACAACATCATAGCCTTCTGGGTGCCCGAGGACAAGGACATCCCCGCCAGGGTGACTCTGATGCAGCTGCCCACCCGCCAGGAAATTCGCGTGCGCAACCTCTTCAACGTGGTCGACTGCAAACTGCACTGGCAGCGCAACGGGGACTACCTCTGTGTCAAAGTGGACCGGACCCCCAAAGGCACACAGGTACAGAAAGGACCGGGGCTTTATTTTGACGACGTATAGTAAGTCTTTCACGTCATTGTCATTGGGATGTTCGAAGCAGAACGGTGCGTGCCTAAAGTTTGTCTTGCCCGCCATCTTCTGCCCCTTCTCTTTCGCCCAGGGTGTGGTCACCAACTTTGAGATCTTCCGCATGAGAGAAAAGCAGGTTCCAGTAGATGTGGTGGAAATGAAGGGTAGGTGCCGCTCCTAATACATGCTCCAGTATTTCCCATCATAAACACACACGGCAGGGTCCTGCATGGAGTCCGGTACCAATGGTTGACCCGCCAAAAAGAGATTTGCCAGTTGTATTTAGTCTTCACTTTATTTACTGGTTTGGTTCTGGGTGAAACAAAGAACATGCGGGTCGGATCGCCGCTGTATAATACATTTGTGTTTGGCCTGGCCTCTGCCATAATGACCATTGTTATACTATAAATTCTGCTAAAAGTGTCATTAACTAAATTATGTGCTGAAGGGTTCACATTATATCCCAAAGCGTGTATTTCTGTGTTGTCGTGCTTGGCTGACTGAATGTTGTTGTTTAAGTTTTATTTAGTTAATTTGCATGTGCCGGCTCTGTCTGTGCCGCTTCAATCAGGTGTCTTATGTACAGGCACGTTACTGTGGAGATGTGATGCTTAATATTTTGAGAAAAGGCAAACATTAGTTCAAAATGAAATTCATGAATTACCTTTGTTTTACGATATATTATCTTAATTTCTCAAGTAGGCCTATGGAATGGTTTAACCAAATTAATTTAACCGCATTTGAAAATATATTTGCGGGTGATCACGGAACGTGATCATTGTGAGATACGCATGGTCGGTTTCGGGTCGGGGCGTGGAGCTTGTGTTGACTGTTAGGGTCGGGTTGCAAAACTAACGAGCCATAGATGCGGCCGGCAGAGCGGCTAAGGTGCTGCACGCCTGGTGGACACCAGACTCTGGCGACCCGCCACAGAAAGTCAGGTCACACGCACACCTGTAACTCTAGACTTTTTCCTACAGAGGGGATCATAGCCTTTGCCTGGGAGCCCAACGGCAGCAAGTTTGCCGTTCTCCACGGAGAGTCCCCCCGAATCAACGCCTCCTTCTACCATGTCAAGAACAACGGCAAGATCGAGCTCATCAGTGAGTACAACACACAGCCCTACCTAAAAGTATCAGAGGACTGTAGTACTGTACACACATTGACGAGTTACGGTGTTTGAATTCAGATGAAGACCCTAATCTTAAACATGTATATAATAATCAATGCCATGGCAATTGGTAGACATACGTTTTAAACGGGGCGCGGGTTTATCTGTCATCTGCAGAGATGTTTGACAAGCAGCAGGCCAACAGTATCTTCTGGAGTCCTCAGGGTCAGTTCCTGGTGCTGGCTGGACTCAGGAGGTGAGTTCAATGTGTGTGGTGGTGGCACTAGTTTGTTTGTTTGTGTGTGTTTATCTAATCCTGTTGTGCGTGTGTGCGCGCGCGCGCAGTATGAACGGAGCGCTGGCCTTTGTGGACACGTCCGACTGCACCATGATGAACATCGCCGAGCACTACATGGCCTCCGACGTCGAGTGGGACCCCACGGGACGCTACGTGGTCACCTCGGTCTCCTGGTGGAGCCACAAGGTTCACACACACACACACACGCACGCACGCACACGCACACACACGCACGCACACTTTGACTTTGTCCCTGACAAATAGTTTTCTGTCACCTGGTAGAATGCAGCATTGTATTCGTATCATTTATAATGTTACATTTTTTGAAGCCTTAAATGAACTGGATTCCCTCTCCACCCCTCTCTCTGTCTGCCTCCTGTTTGTGCTCAGGTGGACAATGCCTACTGGCTGTGGACCTTCCAGGGCCGTCTCCTCCAGAAGAACAACAAGGACCGCTTCTGCCAGCTCCTCTGGAGGCCGCGCCCCCCCACCTTGCTCAGCGGCGAGGAGATCAAGGTGGGCACGCGCCTTCACGTTTGGATCCACCTCCGGGCCAATGATGACAATACCAAATAACTTTTCTGACACCTCTTATGACAGCTGATCTTCAGCTCCTGATTCCAAGTCTGCTCTGAGGCTCAAAACATGCATGTTAATTCTTTGTGTGTGTGTGTGTGTGGAGGGGGGTTGATTCAGAAGCTGCTCCGGGACTTTTCCTAACGCCCAATCAACTTACCTTTCAGACCATCAAGAAGGACCTGAAGAAATACTCCAAGATCTTTGAGCAGAAGGATCGTCTGAGCCAGTCCAAGGCCTCGAAGGTCAGACCCCACCCCTTAAACCGTCCCACGCGCTAGCAGAGACGAGTGGGGAGCTGTGTGTTCAGCATCCCGACCTCCGTGTTTGTTGGTTGCCTGTGTGCTCATGTGTCCGTGCTGTGTGCCGAGTAGGAGCTGGTGGACAAGCGGCGCACCATGATGGAGGAGTACCACGAGTACAGGGAGAAGGCCTTGCAGATCTACCTGGAACAGAAGAACCTCCGGCTCGAGCTCCGAGGAGGTACCTGACAGTCATCACATTACGAGCTCTCGTAATAAATAAGAATACTTTATATTTATTAAGCGCTTTTCAAAACACTCTAAGATGCTGTAAAAGTTTGAAGAATATAGCAAACAATTCGCCAGTCCGTCGCAGGGCTAACACAGGGACATACAATAACTCACACATTCATACCTACGGACAACCCCCCCCCCCAAGGAAGGCACCGGAGCATAGCTGGTGGCTTTTGCTCGCAGCGCCACCTTTGTTTTGGTGTGGGCACAACCCCAACTAAACTGTTGGATGTGAGAGGTACGTTTCTTACCGACTGGTTCTGTTTCAGGAGTGGACACCGATGAGCTGGACAGCAACGTGGAGGACTGGGAGGAGGAGACTATTGAGTTTTTTATCAACGAAGAAATCATTCCCCTCGGAGATCTGTAATCCCATACGCAGGTAACAGTCATAGAGACATGCAGACATATTTTAAACTATATGAATGTTTTATCTACACACACACACACATGCAGTGGTGCAGGGCTCAGTCCACTAGGCTCCGTCATTCACAAAACAACCCTACTCTCCCTGTCCCTTTTGCCTTTCCTACCAGCCCAGTGTTTGTGTGGGGGGAGGAGAGAAGACCGTCTGCGTTGATTGGAGGAGGACAACGACCACACTGAATCTTGAGTTGCCAGACCCTCAACCTTCTCAACCTTAGTGACGCCATCATTGCACACCTTCTGGAGCAGTTGCCCCGAGGGAGAGAGAAAACAAGAAAACAACTCTTCAGAATTAGTTTTCTTGTCTCTGTGCTCCCGCCAAAAATAATCCGGCATTTGTTTTTTTATAATACTTACTATTTAATCGGAATCCATGTGATTACACTCACTCCCTCCGTTTTCATCTCTTCTACTTGGGACTCCTTGTGTCTTTGAGCCAGCATCACAATGCTAGCGTGCTACTGCAGGGCAGGGTGTGTTGTACCAGGGAGGAGGGAGCGAGGTGTGACCAAGCAGGTAGCTGTGGTACTTGGTGGGTTGCGTTGGCGCTACAGTGGGCTGTATCCTCCTCCGTTCAGACTAGGCCTCCGCACTGGGAGGGAGAGCTCTATGGGAACGACTTTCAATAAATCTGTCAACACAACACTCCTGTTTGTCCATGTGCTTTTGTCTTTTGCCTCTATATAAACAGAAAATTTTTAGTTTTGAGTTGAAAAATACTAAACCAAAATTCTGTCTGACGGAGTCAGCTTTACTGATTTTGAGTAGAATTTGCTTTTAACCCATTTAAATTAGCAACACACTATGTTAATGAAATAACACCGATGTTATACAGCTAAACTGGTATATCTACGTAAACAGAATATTATTTTAGGCTATTATCATTACTACTCCGTGTTTCTACCTGGAATTATATTGATATAACTAATGACCGGTTGACTTTGTCTCACTGACATAAGGGAGTTGTCTTGGTAACCCAAACCAAGACACTTTTAATAAAAACCATTGCGTGAAGCAAAGATGTTTTCGTCTGATTTTGAGTTAGATTACGACAGAGATTTGACATTTCCTACGACGGTGGCCGAACAGCAACTATATTTCCATCTCTGATTAATTCCAAGGTCATAACTTAAGTGAACGATGACAAATCACAACTCACAAGAGATGCATTGGATTTTTCTTCCAAAATCTACTTGATTTGAGTAATATGAAAATGTTCAAATTAAAAAAATCCAGCCGGTTAAAAAAAGCAGTGGCTCTATATTTTCATCTGGAGTCTGGGGTATCGTGAGTTTAAATCATCAGATTGCAATAATGATAAAGTCTCGCGACAGTTCGCCCAAGGGGTATCCTCTTTGTGAATGCTTACCTCCTATGACAAGTTAAAGCAAGCAACCCAACAGACAGGGCGTCAGACAGAGGTGAGAAGGCAAGGTTTTAATGCAAGAATGACGGAGATACAAAACACTGAAGATGTAAGTAATGATTTATTTGAAATAAACCATTATTTTTGCCCTTTACGCGTGATGGTAATCTCCGGGGTCTACATAAGAGACCGAGATGGAAAGCACGTTTGAGAATAGGAACTGGCCACGTTCCGTGAAAAAATAACGGATTCCGAAAACATGCTATATGTTAACGGTTAAGCAACTTCACTGACTGCAGGATAGCGGAATGAGGGTTTGAGCCAGAGCGAGAAATTCTGTTGGTGAAAGGGTTACATTGTGCAGACGTTGCCATCCTATATCCTGCTGTATAAATCAGGTTTGTTTTCGGAAGGTTGAAAACTCGTGTGTATGTTTATGTGTGTGTGTGTGTGTGTGTGTGTGTGTGTGTGTGGAGAGAGAGCGAGAAGTTGTGAGGGTGAAGGAAATACATTGAAAAGAGACTGAGAGATAACGGTTACGGGAGAGAATAGCAGTCTGTAAAACAACTGAAGTTTAGTTTCAATGTCTTGAAGAAACATTTGATTTTAAGCAATGGAATTGAACTAAAAACGTGTTCACTCTAGTCCAACATTATACAACATTATATGTATAAATATAATATGACTTCCAAAGGTATTAGAATTGCTAATTATCTCCAGAGATTGCAGGAGAAGATTGATATAAATGGGGTATTACCAGAAAAGATTGTTATAGAGGAAATTACCTCTTCACTGCTTACTAGAAAGAGAGTGAGAGAGAGAGTGACCCAAAGAGAATGATGAGTGTGCGTCTTTCATTTCACTAGTTTGTACAGTCTGCATGTTATGGACTCACAGCGGAGAGTGAATTAACATTATGTTGAACCTCACGTGGGGGCGCCATATATGCATTGGGTTGGGGCCCAACGTGCTCAATGTTGGGTCAGTTCACGCCATGGTATATAGGTTAAGTGAGAGTCTAAAATTCCCCATGGTAGAAATAGCCTTGATGTGTTTGTCCTTATTCAGTGTTAGATCCAGCAGCGATTTAGATTGGGTATGGAATTGGCCTTTTTTGGCAGTTGATTGCTCTTCAAAGATCTCTGCATTCAATTTAACAGGATTTTTTGTTTACTGGACTTGTCGAGTTTGATTCGGTATTTCACTTACACATAACTCACAGTGTTTGGACAGCACGAATAGTTATAATTATTATTCAGCTATAATAATAGTAATATCTATATATTGTAAAAACAATCTAAAATACCTAAATATGGCTATATAGTTCTATAGTCCGAGTGTACTCTAAGCATATGAGTCAAAGTAACCAGTACCTTGGACTATACTAGGTGAATAACGTTACATCAACAATTTTTCAGTAGGGTTTTAACAAAACCTTGTGGCCAACAGCAAACAGCGTTGGTGTGACAGAACCTCACTTTTTTCATCTGTCCAGTTTTTGTTGTATTAAGAAAATTTCAATTGATGCTGTTTGTTTTTGACAAACTCATCACTTTGTGATCATTTGTATCCTTGCAGTGGGTGAGCATTTAGCCAAAGTTCCACTGCTTGGTCCTGAGGAACACATCGTCTCATTTAAAGACCAATCACTGCCGTGGATCTGCAGTAACCATGGGAACACGGCGTGGCCTGCGAGTGACTTTCCTCGTGGGATGTTTGTTGATGTTTCTCTTCATAATTCTGTACTGGGACAATGTAAGGCTCTACCCCTTACGTGAGCCTAAGCATGACCCTCACACACTTGACCTTTGCCCCCATCCTGGGACTACCCAAGGGCTCCGGCACTCCTTGCTGACAAACCGATCCCACCACAATTCCCCCTCCTCCGTCCCTTCCGTCTCGGGCGGCTCCGTGTCACCTAAAAGTGGAGCAGATACAAAGGAACAAAGGATCAAAGAAGTTAAGAAGGAAGAGGAGATTAATGGAGACGCTAACATCAGGGAGGAAGAGGTTGAGAGGATAAGCGAGGAGATAAGGAAGAGAGATGAAAAGGAGAGGAGGAGAGAGGCAGATAAGAGGCAGGAGGATAGAAGGAGAAGGATTGCGGAGTTGTGTTCTGGAAGCGGGTCCATAGAATTCCCCGGCATAAATCGGACATTTTCCCAGATTCCCAACAAGGAGCTAGACCACCTCATTGTAGACGACAAACATCAGATCATCTACTGCTATGTTCCCAAGGTACACTCCTGCTGTTTGTGTGTGTGTGTGTGTGTGTGTGTGTGTGTGTGTGTGTGTGGGTGAGTCTGTAACCCTGGGCCAGGGTATGTCTGTGTGCGTGTGTATGTTCTGATGTGCACGTTAAATTAGATGGGATTGTTCTTTCTTGATCATAAAAATAAACCAGGAAGCTGCCACACGTGATCAAACCTACCATAGATACCACGAGCATGCCCCAAAACATGGAGAGGGACCTTCACACCAAGTGGAAGTCTCAGTTTATTGTGACATAGAATATCGTGCTAAAGTTAATTTACTTCAGTAATTCAACTTAAAAGGTGAAACTAATATATTATATAGACTCATTACGGTACAAGCAAAGCGAGCTATTTCAAGCCTTTATTTTTTATTGTTTTGATGATTACGGCTTACAGCTTATAAAAGCCCCAAATTCAAAATCTCAGAAAATTTGAATATTGTGAAAAGGTTCAATATTGTAGGCTCAAAGTATCACACTCTAATCAGCTAATTAATCCAAAAACACTAAGGCCCGAGCCTTTAAATTGTCTCTCAGTCTGGTTCAGTAGAATTCACAATCGTGGGGAAGACTGCTGATCTGAAAGTTGTGCAGAAAACCATCACTGACACCCAGTAAAAAAGGCAATTGCAAAAGAAGTTGGATGTTCTCAAAGTGCTCGCTTTGCATGTTGCATGAGTTTCACCCGTAATAACGTTGGTCCTAGTTTCACTGAGGCCCCGCTCATCTTTCCTTTCGTCTCTCTGGACCCCCCCCCCCCCCCAGGTAGCCTGCACCAACTGGAAGAGAGTCCTGGCGGTACTGTCTCAGAGCTTGGCGTCCCCCTCCACTGGCCAGGCTTACAATGACCCTGAGGCCATACCGGCGGACCTCGCTCACAAATCCTTCCACGGCCTCACCCTGGCTTAGTACGTACACACACACACACACACACACACACACACACGCACACACACACACACAGAGAAAGTAGCATAGTGAGGAAAAAATGACGATGTGTTTGTTTCTTTTGACCAGTTTCTGGCGTCGGTATGGCTCCATGTCCCGCCACCTAATGGGGCTGAAGTTGCAGCACTACACCAAGTTCCTGTTTGTACGCGACCCCTTCGTACGTCTCATCTCAGCCTTCAGGAACAAGTTTGGAAGGTGTGTGCGCACGCTCGCGTCATTGTGTTGAGGTGTGTGTGTTGTTGTGTGCTCTGTTGGATGCAGGAGTACCATTTATTGGCTCCGTTCATAAGCACGCTGTGTTGTCCTCACCGTCCCCCGAAGGCCCAATGAGGACTTTTACAAGCAGTTTGGGTCCGTCATTCTCCGTCTCTATGGTAACCTGTCGGCGGTGCCCGCGTCTGCAGGGGAAGCGTTTGAGGCCGGGATCACACCCACCTTTAAGCAGTTCATCAGTTACCTACTGGACCCAGAGAGTGAGAGGACAGCTGAATTCAATGAACACTGGCGCCAGGTATAGCTTTCACTGATTCAAGATAACTCTCTCACACTCACGCTCACACACACGCACAACGAAACTTGAAATGGGAAACATATAATCACCAGGTTTTAAAAAAAACAAAATAGGTATGTACGTCTGCATGAAAATGCAGTATACTTTTGCAGTATATTTTTATTTGTTCTCTAGGTGTATCGCCTGTGCCACCCCTGCCAGGTCAAGTATGACTTCATTGGCAGACTGGAAACCCTGGAGGAAGACTCGGCCCAGCTGCTGAGCATCTTAGAGGTGGACCACCTGGTCCGCTTCCCCAACGGCGCCCACAACCGCACCGCCACCAGCTGGGAACGCGATTGGTTCGCTCAGGTTCCCATGGCAATGAGGAAGGAGCTTTACAGACTGTATGAGCCGGACTTTGAACTGTTTGGGTACCCCAAACCTGAGGCTCTGCTCCATATGTAAACTCACGAACCAGACCTTGCTGTGGAACTGGACAGCATTAACGCCTCTCTGGTTAACACGCTTCATTTCTGTGAGACTTCATACCAGGAAGCACAGGATTAACTTTTGCACTTTGCGACTCATTAGGCTTTACACGTGTTCCATTATATATTTGGTCAGGAAATGTTTACAGACTACACCAGCTAAACTGTTACAGGACTATTGCCAAAGGGAATTTTCTTTAATAAAGTCTTGTTTTCTTCCCTGATGATTTTCATTGTCATTTCATTTTCCACCATCCCTTCAGCTAATAGGTCATTCTTGGCAGAATTGGTCCTGTATTATATGATAATATTTGAGTAATATAATTCACTGAAATGTAGATTTGTTTGTATGGGGTCCTTATCGTAGCAAAACAATTTGCAAATGCATGTGGAGAGTTGTGTATCTATGTTGCAATACCTGTACTCAGGTTTGTAAGTATAAAAAATCACTCAGTATTTAGATTTGCAAGTATCTGTGAGAGTTGAATATGTGAAGACAAAACTGGGAATGTGCGCCTAGATCTGTAAACGTGTTTAAATACGTACGTGAATATTAATGGCTTAAAGTCTACATATTTTTCTTGGAAGAACTGAAAATAGACAAGTAGAACTAGGGCAGCACGGTGGCGCAGTGGTTAGTGCTGTTGCCTCACAGTAAAAAGGTCCTGGGTTCGATTCCCACCCGAGGGCCTTTCTGTGTGGAGTTTGCATGTTCTCCCCGTGTTAGCGTGAGTTTCCTCTGGGTACTCCGGTTTCCTCCCACAGTCCAAAAACATGCAGGTTAATTGGTGAATCTAAATTGTCCATAGGTGTGAATGTTTACGTGAGTGGTTGTATGTCTATGTGTTAGCCCTGCGATGGCTTGGCGAATTGTCCAGGTTGTAACCCGCCTCTCGCCCGAAGTCAGCTGGGATAGGCTCCAGCACCCCGTGACCCTGCATAGGATAAGCAGTTCTGATAATGGATGGATGGACTAACTAAAGTGCAAGGCGTTGGATAGTTTAAGCTTAAACAATTTACACTTTCATTAGTAGCCCAAATATAACGTTACCTTAAATAAGCTAAATTAATAGTGCCTTCGAGAGCAATTACTTAAAACGTTAAATTACTAGAAATATTGCAACACATTTCAAAACAATCGCAAATTAGTACTTCGTTCATGTTTAATAATTTTCTTCTGAGGCACCTACGAACATCGATACACAGACGAATCGCCACACGGATGGATATGTCACACAGACATGTCTATCACAGAGACAAATCGCTACACAGTGGCAGATCTCGAAAATACAGTGCTGTGCAACTACAGTGTAGCAAATGTCACTTGTAAAAATACGTCCAATTGAGAGGGGCGCATGAGTTGTAATTTCTGCTTGTCTGTATCATCAAATCTTGCCAGTACATACGTAGACCTTAAGCCATTCATTTCCACGTACGTATTTACAGATTTGTCTATATATTTAGAGATCTAAGCACAGATTCACAGATTTGTCAACACATATTCCACTCTCTATCACTTGCACATCTAAATACAGACGCCTGTTTTTACACACTTACAAACCTAATTACGACGCACGGCTTGAGATAGACGCACAGCTCTCCACACGTATTTGAACATCGTTGCGCTACAAAGGCGACTCCATTGTATTGCAGGTTGGTAGCTGTTGTTGCGTGTAGTTGTTCCACGTGTTCCAGCTGTTTCTAACCCCGCCCCTTTTTTTGTATCCCTGCTCCAGTTGGTTTTTTCAGTGGCCACTCAAAAAATAAAAGGGTTGTTCTTTCTTTTTTTGACGGTTCTCTGTTTCTTGACGTCACTAGTTCCGTCCTAACACGGAAATGTGGACGCTGAGTTGTCAGAATGATGTTGTTTGTACTATCGTAAGGTTTTATTTTTAGATCCTACATTTTATTCTACCTTCTTAAAATGGGTAAATTGTTCAATCGATATGTCGGGACGTTCGCTTAACGGTCAGTTGTAACGATCGTTTTGACAGATGGGTGCGCACTGGAAGTTTGGAGAGAGTTCGACCTCTGTTGTTACTTCTATAGACTCGCGAGGCTGTTGTTTAGAAAAATGAAAGACTTTATGTTTGCAGCTATGAAGACCCTGGGCTGCTTGTTGCTGTCGTTTCTCCTGCTGTCTTGGGAAGGGAAGCTTGTTCAGGTAAATCACGAGCGATTGTGTGGTTTTCTATTTAGCCTATATTATGGCTACTGACAGAGGAGGGCGCAACTGAAACCCTGCTGCGCGTGTCTTGGTCTATTTTGGGCTGGTATGATATGTTTACACGCTGTAACTTTTATTTCAACTATCACGGCCCGTAACCTTCCAGAAAACCGTGCCTATATATGTTTGTATGTGTGTGCGACAGAGTTTAGCAAGTGGTATTAAGTGACGCGCGCGGGCGTGCTCGTGTGGCTCCCTGTTTGTAGTGTGCTCTATTGGTTGTATTCAGTGTGGATCGGCAATGTGCCAGTTGCCACCCCTCAGTGGGTAAATATGGGAGTGGTGCATAGAGCACACATTTACACATAGGGAGAGGGGTGCAGGAAGTAGCAATGAGGAAATCCTGTTGAAAAAGGACCACTTCTAGCCTGAAGTATGATTAACTATAACCCTTTAACTTAACTTAACCTCCAGGCCTGGCACTCTCTTGTAAGCAATATGCCCAGGCGAAGTGTATAACCTGAAAAGGATTAAAGACGGAGAACTTGATACTCCACACAATAGCTGTAATAAGGTATGGGTTGCTGCTTGTCCTTGTCACTCAGGTGGGAGGCGTCAGGTCTGTCACCCTTCCAGAGTCTCTGCTGTTTGTCTCCACTCTGGACGGAAGTTTGCACGCAGTCTCCAAGCAGTCCGGGGACATCAAATGGACCCTCAGAGAAGGTGTTACAACGCGCGCGCACACACAGACACCTACACACACACACACACACACACACACACACACACACACACACACACCTAAACACGTGCTGGTAGGTAATCCTCACCTACTGCCTGTTGATCATTTGATAATCTTTCTTCCAGACCCCATCATTCAGGTTCCTCTCTACCTCACTGAGTGAGTAGCCTTCTCCTCCTTTAAGCAAAACACATGCATGCACGCATTGCAATCGGCTTAAACTCTGACTGCTTTGTCTGCAGGCCAGGGTTCCTCCCGGACCCCAACGACGGCAGTCTCTACATATTGGGCGGCAAGAACAAGGAAGGACTGATGGTGAGACCCTGGAGCGGCCATGTTAGCGTGCACCACCACCACTGTCTGTGGATTTTATTTCCGCCTCTGCGTGAGCTCATCCTAACAAACGTCACCAAATGTGTGTGTGTGTGTGTGTGTGTGTGTGTGTGTGTGTGTGTATGTGTATGTGTGTGTGTGTGTGCGCGTGTGTGTGCGTGCAGAAGCTGCCCTTTACCATCCCCGAGCTGGTCCAGTCGTCGCCCTGCAAGAGCTCTGACGGCATGCTCTACACTGGTGAGGCTCCTCTCCCTCTTTAGGAAGGAGAACACGTAGGCAGAGGCCTGCACCCACATGGCTTCAGTTCCCAGAGAACGCGCCTGCAGGTGTCAGCTGACTGCGGCTCCTCTGTGTTTGTGCAGGGAAGAAACAGGATGTTTGGTTTGTGGTCGATCCCCAGACAGGCGAGAAGCAGACCAGTCTGACCACCTCCTCCTCTGAGTCCATCTGCCCCAACACGCCCCTGCTCTACATAGGGCGCACAGGTAGCCCCACGCCTCCGCCTCACTTTCCCCGACACGCCCACAGGGAGTGCATTACCTGATGAGCTGTGGCCTCAAGGTTTACAGCGGGGGTGTGTGTGTGTGTGTGTGTGTTTCAGAGTATATGATCACCATGTATGACACCAAGACACAGGAATTGCGCTGGAACGCCACGTACAACGACTACTCGGCCCCGCCCTACGACGAGATGCAGGACTACAGTCAGTCACAGTCTCTCCCCCTCTCTGTCTCCTGTGTCTCTCACATGATAAGGATAGTACAGTAAACTCTTACCCTGGAAAAACGCAAACATCTTCATTTGTTTCTCTCTCTCTCTCTAATTTCTAGAGATGGCCCACCTGGTCTCCAGTGGAGATGGCCTGGTTGTTACAGTGGACAGAGAGTCAGGTTGGTAGGTGTGTGTGTGTGCGTATGTTTGTGTGTCTGATTCACCCCTCCAGGTCCCATTAGCTGTAACTATTCTCGTGCCCTTTTAAAGCTGCAATAAATTCTGCTGCACCTGAGTATTTGTGTGTGTGTGCGTGTGTGTGTGTGTGTGTGTGTGTGTGCGTGCGTGCATGTGTGTGTGTGTGTGTACCTGTGGTGGGGCCGGTGCATCTCTGTAACTAGGCAGGATCTTCAGAGTGATGCCTCCACTGCA
>JAVQJS010118368.1:0-12893 GCA_036024795.1 Galaxias rostratus | reverse complement strand
GACAGACAGACAGACAGACAGAAAGAAAGAAAGAAAGAAAGAAAGAAAGAAAGAAAGAAAGAAAGAAAGAAAGAAAGAAAGAAAGAAAGAAAGAAAGAAAGAAAGAAAAAGTTTTGTCATCCGTATTTACTTGTTCCTGATAGTGATGTCACAGTGGTCTTTGAAGGGCACTTCTTTAGGATTAACCTTGTAGCAGGAGTTACCATGTCTCCGCCATCCCTATGTGCAGGAGGAAAGGACATTTGATCGACTGTTGGTATCTAACTGGTATGAAAGCACTGCAGAACGATCTTTCCAAAAACATTTGTGAGCACTTTTTTAAAGTGTCATTGTCACGGAAGAGAGACAAACTGGTTTGATGAGCTGTCGGGTGGAGGAGGTCGTAGGGAGGAGTGGGCTGGATGAGTGGGGCTCGTGAAAGGGGAGACAGTAACGCGTCAGTGCCAGTGAAACCGAGGGAGGCGGGAGTGGACCGTCACGTGCAGCGTGCCGGGAGGCGCATAGTCAACGTGTCCGTGTTCCGCGTTTGAACTTTGAAAATGTACCGACAATCGCAGGAAATGGCGGACGCGTCGGAGCCGATCGACCAATAGGGAGGACCCGGTGGGGGACGGATGAGACGGAGAGGGAGAGAGGGACAGCGTGTGCTGGGGGACAACACCCACCTCCCGTGGAGGACATCCCGCCTCCGCTGCAGTCGCATTCACCGCTCCTGGCTTCTGGCACATGAAAGGCAGTAGCATGCCGCAGTCCCCCGTCTTCCAGCCGTGAGACTGTGTGTGTGTGTGTGTGTGTATGTGTGTGTGTGAAATAAACACAGGTTTTAAATGTGATTATGCTCATGATTAAACACTTTGAATTATTAATGCATAATAATATAATATAATGTGTATGGACTGAAAGAAGTTTGTAATCAAAACAGCAAAAAAACTAAGTAAAAGGCATCTCGCCGGCAAGTGAGCGCTTGCACACACGCACTCACACACACACAGACACACCTGCCCAGAGTAGTAAACACAGGTTTGGCCATTGTTTAATCGGGAGGGCTGGTTCGGAGCCCAGTAGGTGAAAGTGATTGGCTCTTTGTCGACCCAGCTGAACACAGCAGGGTCGCCTTCACCCATCAGACCAATCCACACATCCAACACCTCGGCTGTCAGTCCACAAAAATAAACACAACACAAACACAGGGATTTTCAGCTATTATTGCCATTCAATATATGTGACTGACATGAAGATAAGGTGACCAACTTACTTTCCACGCTTATACAAGTTAATAAATTGATGAATGAATTTTTGATCCGTCTTCATTGCAAAGGCTAATGGCCACGATCTCCCCACTCATACAGCAGGTTTATTTCCTCAAAACCTCAAAGCCAAGTCAAAGTTATCTTTCAATCCACTTTTCTTTTGGGGTGGTTCTCACCTGAATGATGAAAGCTGGTGCTGATCAGCTCCACTGTGTCCAGAGAGTGTATGCTGACCAGAGTCCCATCTAAGATCTTACAGTAGGACTGGGCGTCCGAGAAACCCATGGAGGTGTTCCTGTTCAACATGTAACACATGCCACTCCAGGGCACCCAGCCTTTGGCACACAGAGTGGTCTTATACCCAGAAGACTCTGACAAAGGAAAGAAAAAGTTGATAAAATGTTAAATGCTAAACAGTATTAAGTATGGGATTGGTCTTTATACTTAGAGTAACTCGTTTTCAGCTATAGATAACTGTTAGATATATAGTTAACTGTCGAGTCAAACATGTTCCAGAGGCAAATTAATGTGCATCACATTAGGCAAAAACATACAAAAGAGTGTACCGTAAAATGCAAACACGATAACAATTATAATAAGATAAATATAAATTGCTCAGCAGGAACAAGTCAGCAAAAAGTAATCGAGAACAGATACTTTTATAATCTGGATTTAAAAAGAGTCAGGCTCGAGTCTCAGAGCGTCTGGAAGCTGGTACTCGCTTTCTGTTGCATAGTGGCTAAACAATGCTTCTTTTTTGTTTGAACTCTGAGAAACGGCAAAGAGACTTGATCCAGAGGACTTGAGAGGTCCAGAAGGTTCGCATTGTAATAGCATGTAAGCCATGTATTTTGACAAACTATTGAGTCTTTTGTACTTGAACGGAATTTCGCATTCATTTAGACACAGGGAGCCATTGCAGTGATCTGGGAATTGGTGCAAAGCATGTCGTTTGCAGGGAGTGCACCCACCTTGAGTGAAAGTCCTGTTTTCTTTCTTACAGACGTACGGCAATCGCTCGTCGCACGCCTCAGACTCGTAGTTGTTTTTCGAGTTCAGAACGCCGCAGTCCGACTCCTTAAGAAAGGAGACTGACGGCATTCCTGTAAAATAAGAAAAAAGGGACACCGAGTCAGTTCAACGATGACGGAAAAGCGTTGTGTTTGGAGTATCTCTATGTCGATTATTTTGGATATATTTCATCACAACAGCAATAATTCCATACTTGGCTCAGCTCATATATGGCTACATGAGTGAGTCTTTCAAATATGTCAGAAACAGTTGGAAAAAGAGAAGTGGGCACTTCAACTGCGTTGCATCTGGACAAACTGAAATATTGGATGAAGGAAACACAAGACGAAACCCTATGAAAATGTGCTTGCTTTATAAAGACTTCCATTTTGGCCGCTTTGGGACCAGTTTGACATCATCCTCTTCCTCCTTGGTGACAACACCGACCTCTTAGTCTGACCAGCATACTGTAACACTGCACTCATAGACGGCGACACGGCAGTACAGACAGATCCACTAGCTGTAACACTACTACGCTCATAGATGGAGACACGACAGAACAGACAGATCCACCCGCTGTAGCACTGCTGTGCTCATAGATGTAGACACGGCAGAACAGACAGGCCCATATTCCGGTATCACCAGTCTATCCTCTTTAAGACAGCATTTGATGCAGAACAGACAAGAAAGATCCGCCTGCTGTGACACTACTGTGCTGTACACAGATGTACACAGGGTAGAACAGACATGCACCACATACTTGGTATGATGCTTCTACTAAAGAAACCAGGTCCGTTTCCTCACCGGTTTCCCACGCCAGGTGAATCAAGGGGGAGCCGTCCGACCACTGCCAGCCCTGAGAGCTGTCCAGCTGATGGAGACCGATCCACATCCTTTCTGGCATTTTGTTGAATCCATCCAACGCTATAACACAAAACACAGACACACTCACACATAATGATATGGGAGAAATGTGGGGCTTATTTCCTTAAACATAACATAACAGCTAGTTTTCAAACCCGGTGTTGTTACCTTTTCACTGAAGAAGTTGTTTTGTTTATATCTTTCCCATTCATGCATTTTCATCCTGTCTGCACTACATTACACGTGTATGAATGGATGTTTTAAGTATCATTACCTCATCTTTAAACAAGGTTTAGGGATTAACCTTCATGTTCTCATTTCTAAACGGAGTTGAACACTCGAAAAGGAAGTCAGGCGCGCGTGTGCAGTGCATTTTTTACACCCTGTGCAAAGCATAACCCACCCAGTTCAACCACAAGCCTTGTGCAGACTGCTGCATCTTAAAGTGCAAATCTACTTTTCATCTGTGGTGATAAGAGGAGAGACGTGGAGAGGAGAGGAGAGAAAAGAGAAGTGAAAAGAGGAGAAGAAAAGAAAAGAGAAGAGCCCATTCCCTACCATACACCCACAGTCATCTGGTTAGAAGCACTCAAGCTGTCAATGTCTGCAAACAGTGCTTTTAGTGAACAAAAACTGACACATCAATCATCTGAATTTGTTCACAGCAGCACATCTCCTTGGTCTAGGATTACACAACATACTGCGTACCATATTTGGTTCCTGAAAACGAACTGAAATCATCATTATCGCCATATTGTCGAGTCGACAGTCCTGATTATGTGTTTCTTTCGTTTTCATTTCTAAAGCAGAATGGTATGTAAATGGTATGACTTCAAGCCAGTCAGGCCTGTTTGAGAGCCTAGTTCAAACCTGAACAGTAGCTACATGTTAATCAGCACAAGATAAGAGGGAGTTACAGTGAGAAAAGTCTTTCTGGTGCCACTATTCTATAAACGTTGCTATACTTAGAACTAAAGAGAGCTCAATCTAAATAAGAAGAAAAGACTGTTTAGGCAATAGTGACTAGGGACACAGTAAAGAAAAAAGCGTTTCCATCTCAACACAGCCGTTCCAAGATAACTCCCCGCTAAAAATTCTCCACAACCTTTCGACGCACCCTCACACCGATTTCGTCGAACCACAGATGCAATTAAAGCACTGGCCTAAAGATGTGGGGGACCGTCTTACAGGTGAGCGAGGTCAGCTCCTCGGGGCTGGACACGCTGAGCAGGTGGGCTCCCTGGCTCCGACACGAGTCCAGAGCCTCCTGCCACGTCACGGCTGCACCAGACACAAACTCGTAGCAGGGCGCGTCCTTTGTCGCCGAGACGGGTGTGAACAGGGCCTGACAGCCTTCCTCTGTAACAGGGAATAGGGAGGGTTGGAGTGACAGAGTGAGTGAGTGAGTGAGTGAGTGAGTGAGTGAGTGAGTGAGTGAGTGAGTGAGTGAGTGCTATCAAGTTCTGTTAATACTGGACAAGTGTTCCCATTTCCCTTTACAAAGATAATAACCCTGGCACAAATGTAAATATCATAAATGTTGGACAACAATGAATGCATTCACCCTGGGGAAAAGAACATACTGATAACTGAACACGACTAGGCAGATATTCAACGTGGAGCTAACTGACAATACACGTGTTGACCACATGATGCATCTCAAAATAACAATAAGAAGAAGAAGAAGAACTATAAATCTACTATAAATCTAACCCACCTGGTTTGAGACACGTTCCTGTCTTAGTAACCGGGCTGTCTGCGTTGGTGGCACACCAGGTGAAACCAGGTGAGTCGTTGTCAGGGAGACACTCGTGATGCCAGGTACCGTTGTAAAGGAAGGGGAAATCACATGGTGCACCAGCAGAGTTCCCATTGGCCGTGTGGACAACTAAAGGACAGGGGGGGAAAGGGCGAGTTAGCTGAGAGTTTACAATGCGCTTGTGTGGCCCTCAGTGCCATAACACAAAAGCACACAATTGTTGACCCCAATTAATTAAGAGAACCGGAGAGTACTGTAGACAGAAAACCTGTAGAAATTGTGAACAATCAAGGAGAAATGTTCATCTGGGAGTTTCAAAAACCACACATTCTTCGTAATGGAATAAATGGAAACAGGTGTTACAGGGTAAAGGTTGGATGGTGAGCACGGCTTGAAAATGTACACGGTTGAACGTTTGAAAACAAAACTGAAACGTGGCTTCACTGAGCTGAGCCACTCCTACTATTTATTGTTATATGGCTTTTTTTAGGCTTGGACAAATTCCCCTTAAATTCCAATAGATAAATAATGTATGACTATGTTTAGCATTTGGAAAAGTTTGTGAACAACACTCATAACCAGTTTTTAAAAAGTGTTTCGTATCCCCAATATGATATTCCATATTACACTGTCATGTAGGGGAAAATCCAAAAACGTTTACATCAATGGTATTTATATCATACATTGCATAATTTACATGACATTTACTCGTGCTTGACTGATTTGAGAAATGTGTGTATGTATCTAAAAGTACACCTATAAATATTATTAGCCGATATGTTAATATCAGGAAAAGTTTACTTCCTAATAACAGTCCAAAAAAAATCAGTATCGGTTGGCTTCTAATAATGTGACCTACATTTCTAATGCAATTCCATTTCTAAGTAAGAAACATTTATTTGTATATCACTTTTCAAAGACATTAGGCAAAGTGCACAGGAGCAAAACAAAAAATTCAATACATTAAAAACACACAATAACAAATACACAATAAATACATATGTCGACTTGGTACATAAAAATTACCCAAATGTCTGTAAACAGATATGTCATTAGCTGCATTTTAAAAGAAGCTAAAACGGATTCAAAAGACTAAACAGACCTTGAAGTTGTGGGCAGAGCATTCCACGGTTTAGGTGCTGCAGCCTCAGAAGCTCGATCACCAAGGGTTTTTAAACGGGTGAACTTAAAAAATGAATACAAAATCTCATCCATTCCTAACAGGACACCCCCTTGAGTCAAAACCTACAGTGTGAACTCCATCCGAAAACCCAGTGGTAGTTATTAAGAGAAAACAACACACTATGTTGTCTTGGTTGAGCCGGGCTCACTTACTCTGGTACGGCTGCTGACAGATGTTGTCCTGTGACCCGCCTCTCCTCCAGGCATCGGTTGAATTGCGCTTGGCGCTGACCAGGCCGTCGTTCACACTCAGGCTCATCTGGTAAAGCGTGTGGACGGCCCCATCCAGACAGCGCCACCACAACATGCTTTCCCTTCCGCTGGAGCCACAGTCAAACATGGCCAGGGCCTTCCGGCGTACTTCCAGCCCCAGACAGCGGGCGCTGCCCACGTGGAAGAGCCTGTGGCTGGATCCCCACTTCCACCGTTGGATCCCATCGGAGCCATTGCAGGGCCCCAGGCCCACCACACCTGTCAGGGACTCTGCCACGAGGCAACTCCCTGTGGCTGCATGCTGGATGCTGAATGTATCAGCGTCTGGAAAGGAAAAATGGACCAAATGTTTAGAGGTTGTTGTGTTGCGATGTGCTGAAATTTCAATCCGTTGTCCTTTAATGAAACTTTCAAATCAATGAGTCATAATAGTAGGGTTGGAATTGCATACAAGTATAGTAAAATAGTGAAAATGTCGTTTTGTTATTGGGGGATTGGCAGCTCTTTGTAAAACATATTTACTGGGATCATACAATCAAAACTGTGAGACGCTTGAAGCCAACTACCCACGAATGGTGACAGAAATTAGGGATATCGGCCAGAGAGTTATAAATGTCAGTTACTGAGATGCCCAATAGGCTCTCCATTGTGAAAGCATTGTTGTTCACAAAATCGAGCGCGCAGACTCAGATGAAACTTTGAAAGTATCAAACATAATTTCAAGAGAGCACGAACGTTTTATTTTTACAGACAGATTATGGCCCTCTGCAACACATAAGAAAACAAAAGAAGCAGTTCCTTGCTTCTTCATTTGCATTTACCCCCTGCATAGCCTGCACTATAACAAAGGCGTCGTCATGCTATTGTTTTAACATAAGCCATCCAACCAACATATCACCAACCCTTCCCAGCGTTTCTTAGTAGCAACTAGGTAAACACTTTACCAACAGCAAATAAACAATGTGAAGTGACTCTTTAGTTGTAAAGGCTAGGACAATGTAATGCTACTTACCAGAACTTCCAGTTAATTCCCAACTCACAACGCGAATCTGTCTATCCCACAGTAGGAGCAGTAAAGAAATGTGAAGTGTGGCTTTTAATCTTCCAAACATGTTTATTTAAATAAAAATATATATATTTCGAAATTAGGATTCCCCTCTAATGCGACTGGTTTTCTACGCATGTCCAATTCCAAAGAATATCGAAAGTAGTGGACCCACTAGTGCTGGCGTAGCGCGGGTTTCTCTACTTGACTGCTGCTTCTGTGTTGCTGTTCGCTCTGAACTGTCAACTGTAGCCTCAAGTGATCTCCGATGTGTGCGCACGTTTCACATACCCGAGATAGCCCGGATAAATAACTTTGTCCGTTGTTTTTGGAAAACAATGTCTTTCCAAAATGCCCTAGGTTTAAAACGTGCACTCCCCATCCGTGACATATAAAGAAGGACAAATATGGATTAATCTCACATTTTTATTTAATTATTTTTGTTTTAGTTTTGCGCAGTCTAGTCTGAGTTAAAGTAATGCCATTCAAGCATTATTGCAGAAAACACATACTTGTACACATACATTTATAAGTGTCCCTAAAAATAAAATGGAAACATTTTGAACTTCAGATAGGACATTTTATTTACATTGAGGTTATAAAAATCATTTGGAAAAACATATGAGACAGTCTGCGGAATATATGCCCCATTTCAAAAGTCTCACACAACAGTAATCAAGAAAATTAGGAATGTATCGTAAAATAACCTCTAGAGTCTGGGGCCACCCCGGAATTCAACATAATAGAACATTTAAGTAAAGATAAACTGTAAACTATAAAACAAAAAGTGGGCAAAACTGTAGACTAGCTACCTCATAAATACACAGTCCACAAGGGCTCACTGGGCTAATGTATTGCCAGTCAAAACCAGACACTATCATTTAGCATCATGCACGTATCTGCTTATACATGGTGATGGTAGTTTGTTGTTTCTTAGCATAGGTGTAACCCTTAACTAACTCTTATCATATCATAATCCCATAAATAAATGCCGGCATTTTACTCTTTCCCGAGATATACATTTTCAACTCCTGTCTCTATGAAAATGTTCAGTGCATTCTGAAAATATATGTCCATAGATGTGTGAAGAAATGCACATTTATGTTAAAAAAAAAAAGATTTAAAGCACAACTTCTACTGTTACACGCCTTTTCTCAGTACATGAATACTGGTTTTGTTTACCCAAGAGGTCGAGTTTTAAAAGGCAGAACTCAAAATGAATGTTTTGTGGTGCCAATATCATTGTTTGACGATCATTTGCTGTCCATGCAGAAGATAAAGCGCAAGCAAACACATTGAACCTTTTCTCTCAGATTTTTTTGCTGTGGCAAACCGCTGTTTATGCGTTAGTAACATTGTGCTTTCAAATATTAATGTAGCAATTTATATTAATACAATTTGGTACATCAGCAAAGTTTCTTTTCAACAAAAGACAAATACCATTTTAAAATCTATCATCTCCTCCCCTTAAGCTTGGCTTTCTTGCTTGGCTAAAAAGTATTTCCAAATAGCTCTTTATGAGACATTTAGATAAGACTCGTTCCTACAATAAACTCTACCCAGAAAACCTTCTAGCATGGAGATGTGACAGGAAAATGTTGTCTTACAAGATTATGCAAACAAAACACTCCAGTACCTGAAACCTGAAAGTTACAATGGTGGTACCGACACAGGCCGATACCCAATCCTTCGCAAACTCATACGTTTTTCAAAAAGATGTTATGTCCTTCACATTGCTGAACAGTCCCTTGATGTGATTCCACAACATACCTACAGTACACCTATGTAATACAACTCAGTTTACTTATTATGTAAGATAAAAAAAAGAAATAGTTTTGCATGTGCAGTTATTTGAAGAGTTTTCACTGTTTTGGTGCCTCACATCATCGCACCACAGCTTTAGACAATGAAAACGTTCAAATAGCAAACAAAGATCGAGTAAGGATCACAAAAGATAAAGGAATCCCTGTTTTAAAAAAAGCAGGTAAATATTCTATGGGCAGTTTGTTTTAGTTTTTTTGCAGTTCCTATTCATGATGTTCTGACAATACAGGTATATAATCCTGAGAAGCTAGCACAGTGGCTGTTGAATATCACGAGGCGTCCTCGTCTGATACTGAAATGGCAAACATTCTCTCCCACTGTCTTGGAATATGGCTATGCTGAAGCAAACCATAGCAAAGAAAAGAGAGAGAGAGAGAGAGAGAGAGAGAGAGAGAGAGAGAGAGAGCGAGAAAGAGAGCGCAAAAGGGTCCTACTCTCCTGGGTGAGCTTCCAGGTCTCTTATGAGGACATTTCCATCTGAGTCTGTAGTCTGAGAGCTGGCGTGGCGATAGTAGGCATTTCCCAGAGTGGGAATTCTACGGAAGTGCCTGTTGTTTCTCTTGTACACAAACCACAGCAGTCCAACCAGCACCACGAAAAACAAAATGGCAACTAGAACCGCAGCTGGGATGACACCGTGGTGTAAACCTGAAGGCCAAGGAAGGAAATGGATCCATGAATACATTGGTTCATCAATGGCATTACAGAATAAGGAGGAGGAACGGCATGCTGCAAAGTTCAGGTTTTAGTATAAAATGGCAGTGCCGTTTCAGAATACTGATTTATTTAGGTCTCACTTTTTTTGTCTAACATAAACTTTGCATTTAACAATTAAACCGCAAAGGCGATCTCTTACCGCTTAATGGCTCCACCTCCACTTCAGTAACAACATCTGGGGAGGAACGTCAAATGAATAAACGGAAGAATAAAATACAGTTTGATTAAAATCCCCTACATTTAAGGGCTTTCATTCTGTTGACGGAATGACTGAAAACAAATGGCAACTTCCTGTTAAAAGTGTCATAGCATTTTCACTAATAATCCGTCCCCAACCAGCAGCGAGCCTTTGGGACTTTACCAGAGTGGGTGGCACAGATGAAGCCCAGCTGGTCGGTGCAAGGCGCTAGACTCCACACTCCGTCTGATACCCTGGTGGTCACGCAGGTGTCTGCCGAGAGCATGCTGCCGTCGGGGGGCTTGTAGTGCCAGTTAGTGAACTCCACAGGCGACCCATCGAACCACCCCATGGACTCGGCTAGAATATGTAACAAACAAAATGACATGAAAAGCAGTCAGCATGACGGGGTGTTGGGATTCACGTTGCTGAAATTGTGGGTTGAAGGGGTCAGGAGTGAGGCACACTGCAGGCGTACGATAATGATTTGATTAATTTGTATTTTTCATAGTTCCCGAGTCTACCATGTCAAACATACAAATAATTTTGATTAAAAACGAATAATATTCAATGTAATGTGTTTTTTGTTTTTTTTACTTGGCTGCAAAGAAAAAATGTTTAACTTGAAAACTAGAAATACAAATAACACATCAAACCCATGAGCTTTTACATTCATAATGGATCTGGCTTATACGTGTGACAAAAATTACCGTTATGACGCAGGTATGTGTGTATAAGAGAAGGGTTCTTACTATCTGTGTTGAAGTAAAGGCCCAACCACACTTGTTGATTGGGGAATCCAGAAGACAACCACAGCTGTTCCTGAACAAAGCGATTCTCCATTTCTGTCTTAATAGTTAAGACATCTGATGTGTTGACTGTATAAAAAAGAAAGAACAAATATGCGACGCATTGTAATATTAATGTAGCATAATACAAGTCATTTTAGAAGTGTTTACCAGGTCCAAAAACATATGAAATTGGCAATCATGTGTGTACTAGTTTCATATTTTAATTTATGGTCTCTGAGCCCCTTAATTTTAAAAATAGATTGTTCCATCTTTACCCTCTAGGGGGAGCACTAATCTAACAATCGAAGCGAATATCATGTGACAGTGTTTGTCCTGTGGTGTGCGATGCATGAGTGAGATTAAGATGCAGAGATCGTTTCATTTTTCAGAGATCATAGTTACAGTTTAAATTGTCTTGTTTATGATTAGCACGTATGTTTGAAAGATTGCGATGGATGCCTAAACAGATAACGATTCGAGTCTGGGGGAAGGGTAAATGGCACACAAATAGATTTACCGATTCAATAAATCAATCCATCCACGTCTACAGTGGTCAGTTCATCCATCCACTTGTGCATCCACGAGTACATCCATGTTATTTTTAATCCAACCATCTATCACTTCATCCATCCATTTGTCTATGTGTGCATGCATTCATCCATCCATCCATCCATCTATCCATCCAGCCATCCATCTATCCGTCTTTGAGTACATGTCTAATAATAATAATAATAATAGCAATAATAATAATAGGTTTTATCTATATTATATTATATATATTTATTCACTGTGCAATGCCATTCAAAATGCACAAACACAAACACCGTTATCGTTCTCTTTAGCGTTTTTAACTTGCCGTCTATGTTTTATGCCCTGTAAGGTGTTCTCGGGTGTCATAAAAGGCCCCCAAAATAAAATTTGTTATTATAATTATTATCATTATATAGCGCTTTACTGACTGACACCCAAAGTCGCTTCGCAGCATCAACATAAATGACATGACAAAAATAAAACAGAAATAATTTAACTGACAGACATCAGCAACAGTTCTAACTTTAAGCAAGCAAATGGATAGTATTAGTAATAGTTATAGTAGCATATCTCCATTCATCCACCTAAATGTGTTTATTTGTCTATGTGTCTGTATGGAGATTTTGTATGGAGTGTTTGTTCATCCATCAGGGTAGTGGTAATAAATAGTCTGTACCTTTCTGTCTGCAGTGCTGCCTGGCTTCCTCTAGGCTAAGCCTCTGTATAACGGGTTCGAAGCTGTAGCAGCCGCTTCCAAACTTCAGCCAGTCGGGGGGGCACAACAGCTCATACGTCAGAAACGAATTGCTTTCTGTAGAGACACATTGATATATGAGTCTATTAAAGTGAAAGATTCGAAATGTAGCAACAAACAAACGAACAAAAACACAAAAACAAAACAAAATCAATCGACAAAACCAAAAACCTATTCATTATGCCATTCCTCGAGGTAAGCCCTCGGTCATGCAAGCCTTGAAACAGCCCGACTGTCTTTACTGACTTGGTGGGGGTACGTGGCAGAGCGCTCCCGTTAACAGGCTCTCGCAGTCGGCCCTCCTCCAGCCCCCGTTCACGTCCATGTACACACACTCTCCCGTCACATAGTCGTCCTCCTCCGCCGCCTCCCAGTTGGTGTACAGCGTGTCGCTGCCGTCCGACCACTGGTAGTTGATGCCGTCCTGCGGAGGAAAAGGACGACACGGAGCTCTGTTCGATGTTCGCCCGACAGGAAGTGATGGCCTGACTGGGTCCAACACATGTTTGGTCTTGGCAGGACGTCAAAGCAAGAAGCATGGGGTCATCAGGGCGTCTCAGCAAAGAGGATGATACAATAGAGGAAAATGTCTGGTCACGGGCTTATTGGGACACTATGTGGACGTTGTTGTTCGTGTGTATCCAAGTGTGTTGTGTGAGTGTGTATCCAAGTGTGTTGTGTGAGTGTGTTTCTGTGTGTGTGTGTGTGTGTGTGTGTGTGTGTGTGTGTGTGTGTGTGTGTGTGTGTGTGTGTCTGACACAGAATTGTCTAACT
>JAVQJS010118344.1:0-10094 GCA_036024795.1 Galaxias rostratus | reverse complement strand
GTTACAATGTACTATCATACTGATGGTGTTACAGTGTAACAGTGTACTATTATACTAATGGTGTTACAATGTACTATCATACTGATGGTGTTATAGTATAACAGTCGACTATCATACTGATGGTGTTATAGTATAACAGTCTACTATCATACGAATGGTGTAACAGTGTACTATTGTGCTGATTATGTTATAGTGTACTATCATACTGATGGTGTTACAGGGTAAAATCATATAGATAGTGTAACAGTGTACTATCACACTGATGGTGTTATAATGTACAATCATACTGATGATGTTACAGTATAACAGTGTACTATCATACTGATGGTGTTACAGTGTACTATCATGCTGATGGTTTTATGGTGTAACAGTGTACTTTCATGCGGATGGTGTTATAGTGTACAATCATACTGATGACGTTACAGTATAATAGTGTACTATCATACTGATGATGTTACAGTGTAACAGTGAACTATCATGCCTTTAGTGTTAAAACATAACAGTGTACTGTCATACTGATGGTGTTATAGTGTACTATCATACTAATGCTGTAACAGTGTACTGTCATACTGTTGGCGTTACAGTATAACGGTGTACTCCAGGTGGTGTTACAGTGTAACAGGGGACTCACTTTTAGGTGGTGATACAGGGTAACAGGGGACTCACATGTAGGTGGTGTCGGGCTCCAGGCAGCGGACTATTATACTGATGGAGGAGGTGAGCAGGTCAGGGATGTCCCCCAGCATCACACACGGGGACTTGGATCCAGACAGGATGTCGTCCACAAAGCTCAACACCGTCTCTGTGTCAGAAGAAGAAGAAAGAAGAGGGGAGAAATAGGGTAGAGAAAGGGGTAGATGGCGAGAGAAAGAGAGAGATAGAGAAAGAGAGAGAGAGAGAGAGAGAGAGAGAGAGGGAGAGAGAGAGAGAGAGAGAGAAGGTAGATGAAGAGTCAAGGACAAATCACCGGAGAGACCCAACGGAGGAGATGACCAAAGTGGAGTGAAAATGGAGGCTCTTTGGGAACCCTTCCTATCTCGTGAGAGAGAGGACTGCTAGAGGGCGCATCGCCTCTGTCCTCCATCAGCTGGGTCGATCCCAGTGCAATTACCCTGCCTGATGCACGGTACACCATGGCCTGAGCAAAAGACGGATGTGTGTGTGCACAGTGGACCTTCATAGAGAACCGCAATGTAGAGCGTGTTTCCCTCCGTGCTCCACAGTGAAGATGCACTCGCAGGAAGAGGAGTCACTCGTCAGAAGGCCTGGTTGTATTTGCTGGGGAGAGAACGCCACGATGAGAAAAGGGTTTTAATTTACCGTTGCAGTGTAGATCTAATGGGATGCGTTTCCCCCCGGAACGGTTTGGATCCCTCCTTGCCCCGGCACGTATCACTAGCGCGACCCTTCAGGTGAGCTGCCGTGGGAGGCAAACCAAAAAAAAAACGGGAATGGGAAAGCTGGGGTGTAAAAGATTTCCTCTGGGTAGGTTGGTCATGTGTTAGTTTGATACATGCGGTTCTCCCCATGTTGCTGGTAAGGACATTAGTAAGGACAGTAAGAACAGCAAGCTTTAAGTCAGATGGGGCTACATACATCTAACTTGATGTGAAAGTCGAATTCACGCAGCGGGTTCATTTTGAGTGGGATTCCATCGGGCTTTGAAGCTTAGCAATGCCTACAAAGACAATTGATGAGATTGCTAAGGCTCATCTCATCTTCATCGCACTGTGAAGAGTTACAATAATGTTATAATGTTATCAAGACATTGTCACACGTATGTAACAGCAAGAGAGAAAATTAAATGATACATCAATAAATGATTGATTGATTATTATTGTTATAGTTTTTTATTTTTTTATTTTAGCATTAATAGTACATAAGATCCTCACGTGAAATTATTTCTGTTTTCCATCATGGCTAAATTAACTTCAGGAATAAAGTAACCAGACGTGGAAACGCTATGAACGCACCAATCGCACACCCACAAAAACGTAACATAACACGCAACTGTTATTTGGTTAAAAGTCCTGGGAAATGATATCGTGTTATGGCACCTTGGCATAGGATGTGTTCAAAACGGAGTTGAATTGAGATGCAGGCCCGAGTAGTTTACCCAGCATGCTAACTGAGAGCACTGAGCTTGTTTTGTCTGCGTTCGACCGGGCAGCTCTGGTTGAGGGGCCTCCTTTATTTAGTACATAGCATCGTCACCGCTAGGTTTGGGATCACGGGATTGTTTACGGTAGGCGGGGGAAGGCATGGGAGGATATAAATAAACAACAATTCCAAAACAACCGTGGCGGAACGATACCGTACGACTGTGATTAAAAACGTTTGCGGGGAAACTTTTTGTATACCCGCTCGAAGATTTCGTGCCTCGTAGCGATTTACCGCCTCAGGGCTTTGTGGTTGTCTGAATAAAACAATGTTTTGTTTGTTGTGGCTGTAAACGAATTAGAATAATTCAATGCAATGCCGTGACATTAACTGTCTTGTTTTTCCTCTCACTCAACCTCTGTCTTCATCCTCCTCATCAGCGTTCTCGAAGCGAACGAGCCGTCATCATCAATGTGGGCCGTCATCATCGGCATTGACAGGCACACCACTGATCCCAGAGTTTTGGATGGTGGTTCGTTTGTTGTTTCCCCAGCATCGACCATATCAATAACATTGTGCCTGGACTTAAGGGGCCAAGCTGAAGAATGCAGACAAACATTGTTGCTCTTCTCACATACCATCCTCTGCATGGCGTCCTAAACATACACTCTCACACACACACACATATTTTAAACCCTAGTCTACTATGTCTCATCTATCAAACACACGCCCCTCCTGCCGTTTGTTTTTCTTTCCCCAGTCCTTAAGGGACCTCTCTGCTGTTCCTCCTCGTTTCTCTCTTTTTCATAGCTTCACATCTCTAGGCGCTGGTCAGTCAACCAGGTGACCCACAGGGTCAACATGAACCAATATGAATGTTAACCACTTGTTAGCCTCCCATGTACTGTTTAGATCCGCATGTTTGCTGTCTTTATTTGAACTGGCCCAAAAGTCTTGGAATTTCTCAGAATTCCTGATGCATGAGTGACAAGACCATGACAGGAAGTCCAGAGTCTGAGGCTGGGCCTGGGCACCCATATTTGGCCGGGCATGAAAATAAGTCTGGCTGTTATGTGCTTAGTGATAGAGGTCAAACACTTTCTGCTTTGTTTTAATTCTTTTTATGAGTTATTTTTTAACGACATTTGATACAGGTATTTACCGAACTATGCTTTGAAGACTTTTATTCCTCTTGAATTTAATTCTAAATGAGCGTTCATTCAAGTAAAACGTATTTATATATCGTAACAGATAACAGTAATGAGAATATTGTAAGAATGTTGATAGATTTTAATTAACATTAACATACTGATTTAATAAATTCCTTTTACACTTTCAATGTTAGTTTCCAATATATGTGATTGTTTTCAAAAGAGAACTTACATGAATGTTTATTTTCATTCTGAAACTTTCATTGACATTCCAAATGGTTAAATCATTTCCCCTCAATGAAGCCAGCGAAGAAATACCTTTTTGTATCATTTTACTGAAAGTGTCAAAAGATCCATTGTGTTTATGTAGTTGCATACACCCAATGCAAATGAAAAATCTATATACATTTGTGTGTGTGTGTGTGTGTGTGTGTGTGTGTGTGCGTGCGTTTGTGTGTGTGTGTGTGTGTGTGTGTGTGTGCACGCATGCTTTGACTGTCCCTTTACACACTAAGGGAACTGTAAGTGGGGGATGGGGTGAGAAAAAAGCACAGCATGTTCAGTTCCAGACCTATCAACATGGCTAAAGTTAAACACTCACATGAAGGCTCCTCTGAGCATGCACACACATGTGCTGAACAATAGCACTGGAGGAAATGCTTTGGATCATGCCTAGCTAGCATGGTTCACTGTGATACATGCACAACAGGTTGATAATCTGATCAAATTGACAGCTCTACCTAGGTAGAGCCACACTGAGGTCCCCTATACCCAGACTCACAAGCACACACATACATACACACTCACAAGCTCACACACACACTCACACACACATACACACTGCAAATAAGAGATAAACAAATCACACTTATGTATGTATAGACTGAAAATACAACCGGACTTAGGAGACATCGATGTCCTGCACGGGATCTCATCGAAACGGACATGTCGGAATACAGGACACATTCTTTGGATTTCCACTATGACCATGGCTTCTCTCTCTTTGGCCGAGAAACATGACCATGTCGGAGTGTAATAAAAGCAACTGTCACTTTCCCCCACATCAAACGGCTGGGGTTTTAACCAGCCACAGGTGTTGCACGTAGTTCAATGGGTGGGTGGAGACGTTATGGCTCAGGAAAAATAAGCCCCGCCATTCTATCTTTGTTTTTTAATATCCCCCTCCCCTGTGAAAACCGCAAAAAACCCATCAGAGGAAAGACATTGGATTTAATTCATTGTTTGATTTTAAACAGATGCCATCGAGAGCTTATGTGTCTTTGTGACATGGATAGGTTGGTTGAATCAAAAACGAACCAAAGACACAGATCCAGGGAACCAAACGCCTGTTGCAATTGACAAGAACAATGAATGAAGTCTCTAACCAAGACTGGCCACGGTCCTGTTACACTGGTGGGATTTCAACGAGGTGGACTTTGTGACGTGGCCCACACAAAATGTGCAAAGCCAGGCATAGGGTTCAGAGAAACAAACTCCTAATATGAAAGATCGTCTTGCCTTTCTTTCATCTTTTTCCTTCTTGTGGCTGTTGATAATGGTCCAGACATTCCTTAGTGTGTGTGTCTGTGTGTCTGTGTGTTGTACACCAGACGAAACCAATGCATCCACTCACTAGAGCATTCCTCAGGACCACATCATCAGCCTCACTAAAGCTAAATATAGAACCACTGCACAACCGTGTGTGTGTGTGTGTGTGTGTGTGTGAGAGAGAGAGAGAGAGAGAGAAAGAGAGAGAAGGAGAGAGGGAGAGAGCGAGCTCACAGGGTAGTGTGGTCACAGGGCGTTGATCTTAAACCAGCTCCTCGCAAAGTTATTGGACCTCTATGAGGCCCTTTGTGTTGTAAAGAGTTCCAGAAGGCACTCATTTTGGATTTTTCTTGGATCCAAACGTTCAGCAGCCAGATCAAAAACACAGTCCAGCCTTCTATGCGCCTCCCTCCCTCTCTCTCTCTCTCTCTCTCTCTCTCTCTCTCTCTCTCTGTCTCTCTCTCTCTCTTTCTTTCTCCGTCTTGCACACACTCCAGAACCCATCGCTAATGTAGTCCCTCTGTTTTTGTCCTGGCATGTCTTTAGTACTTAAGAGGTGGGCTATCTTGGCCAGACATTGTGTGTGTGTGTGTGTGTGTGTGTGAGTGTGTTTGTGAGTGTCTAAGTGTGTGTATATTTGTGTGTGAGTGAATGTGTGTGTGTGTGTGTGTGTGTCTAAGTGTGTGTATATTTGTGTCTGAGTGAATGTGTGTGTGTGTGTGTGTTTGTGTGTGTCTAAGTGTGTGTATATTTGTGTGTGAGTGAGTGTGTGTGTGTGTGTGTTTGTGTGTGTGTGTTGTGAGCCCTTTTCTCCTCCCTTTTTCTGGGCCTTTTCCGCCGTTCTTTACCTCTCACTCCGTTGAAGTCAGTGAACTTGGGGACAAAACACACACGGCTCTCTCCGGTTTCCTGTGATACATCATTCCTCCTGTATCGGGTTGGGAAAACATTCTCTGCCTCAGCCAAGAATGCCATTAATCACGGAAATATGCGCTCGTCTGACCGGTGAACAATGCACCTCTCCGTGCCCAACAGCGACGCAGGGGTCAGTGGGGGAGACTTTCGCTGCGGTGCCCCGTCTTCCGAAGGCCCGTGACCTCCGCCCGACCGCGCGCTTGGCTGGCTGGGGGCCGGACGTCACAGACACGCAGCTGTCTCAACGCAGGTCGTGTGTCTGTCCCACCGTCGGCGAGCAGGTGGCTCCGTCTGGAGACTCTTGGAGAGGGTCCCCACCTGGTGTGGAGGGGCGCGCGGCGTTCAGCTCAACGCGGGAGACGTATGCTATCTTACGCAAACGGACAGTGAAGAACACACCGAAGTATGGACGAGAGGGTTAGGTACTTTAGTTCAAAACAAATACTTTATTTCAGATTTGACTGCGATGGACATGTGTTCCTCCTGACAGTACAGTATGGTTCAAATGACACCAGATGTATACGTTGACCATCTAATGTCTGTATGACATTGCTTATTTACATAATTGAGTCAGAACAGCATAACATCAGCATGGCAAGTCTTATAATTAAACAAATTAACACTATCAACTGCAATAACAGCAAAATAATACAAAACTTAAATAATTACTTAATTCATTGTACGATATTTCAATATCCAGTCAAGTTTTCTCTCCTAATTTAAAGAGCATACAATCTTATGCATTATGACAAAGCTATAATTGAGATGTTGGAGGACATACATTGCCTCTGCTTTGTCTAGTCAGTCAATACGTATCAGTAAGGAGTTACTTGTTCAAATGAAATTACAGGCACACCGACACACACACACACACACACACACACACACACACACACACACACACACACACACACACACACACACACACTCAGTCTTTCTTTGTTCAATTAGGCCTGTTTGTCAACCAGTAAAACCAGAGTCAGCACCCACCCTTGAAATGGCATCCTACCATGCCACTTCTACGTTTTGGGAAATCAAATAAAAAACAAAGCTAAACATAAAAATAATAATAATAAAAAAAAATACTAACATAGTATAAGTTTTGGCACAAATGTACCCACCCAGTTCTTGTAACATCCCATACAATTGAACAAAACAACTACTGGATATATTTCATTGTTCACACGTGTACACATTTACCGTTTACAAAACCTCTTATAGTAATGCGTTACGTATGTCGTAATATGTTCTTTCTTGACTTGACATTAACGAAAAGGAATTCCCAAAATATTGGAACAACTACGTTCTAACCCTAGTATTTTTGCTTCTTAAAACGTCCAACTGGTAGTTTAAATGGGTGGGTAGTAGTGGATCTTTCTTGCTGTCCCTCTTGCCAACGTCTCTTTCCATTTCCCTCGGTCCGTCGCTCTCTCTTTCCACCACTCGTTTCCTTTCTGTGCCGCTCCCTCTCCATTTCTTCTCCACGCAGTCATGCTCCATGTGACACATATAATTGGCCGAGCACCCTCACCGTCGGGCCTTTATGGCACGCAGACTTCCTGACAGACGGAGCGGCGGAGAGAGACATTCCCGTCGGTTTCCCTCGGCCTCCGTTTTGCGTCTCCGAGACTTTACTGCGACGTTCCGCCGCATGCCTTTCCATAACGGTCGCATGCGGTCTCCACTCTCCGCCGGGTGCTTAGCGGAGGAAAGCGAAACGATCCCCAGCCACCTGGCCTAGCCTTCTCTCCCCCCCACCCCCCCCCATAACTGTCTATTCCCGTTTCTTTGTCCCTTCTTCAAATCTAGGCCTTCTGGATGTGTCTATTTGAACGTCCTCCTGTGCCTCCCTTCCAGCGGCAGAGCAAGGCCGTGTTGTTAAACACACACGCAGACAAAGTCTAGGGCGGAAGGGCTGGAACGCTTTCTCCAGCTACCAACTTCCCTCCACAAACACCAGACTAATCAGACAATCAATCCCGCCACTGACCTCCAAACCCGACTCTCTCTTTTTCCATCTCTCCCTCCCTCCCTCTCTCTCTCTCTCTCTCTCTCTCTCTCTCTCTCTCTCTCTCTCTCTTTCTCTCTTCCCCTTTCAGGTCTCCACCTCTCTCTCTCTCTCTCTCTCTCACTTTCTCTCTCGCTTTTTTTACACTTTCAAGACTAGCCAACAATTCTTCCTTCCATTTTTTTTTTGTCTTTCTGGCTTTCGAAAAAAGAAAACGCGTTTACAGCATTGTACAGTCAAACGATGAAACTCAAAATGTTCTGGCAACAGCAAGCCAAGCGCTGCAATATATCTCTCGTCGGCTATTGTACAAAAAAATGCAACCAAACTACTATCTAAACACAGTATCGCAGCGAAAGCTTCCTGGAAACGTCCTCGCAGTTTTTGGCACAGACAAAAGAATCTCCCCTGTTGTGAGCCAGGATGGCGGAGATTCAGAACCAGTGCTTGGATGGTAAGTCCCTACATCTCCAAGGCCGATAGCGTTTCACTGTACAAGGCACTTCCACTCAAAGCCATGTGCAAACATCTACACGAAGCAAATACGAACGCTAAGGTATACAAAACGGATGTCACATTCTTCCGCACCTGTACGCCAGTCATAAAATAACAGGAACGGATTCTCATTATCCGACAAGGAATGTACGCATTCAAAAAACTATAATTAGACGCCGACAGCATGCACACATCAATCCACTCTGCCCCTTTTTTCCCGACAGGCATGTACGCTAACAGTCTAACGATGTGTGCGGAGACGCGCCAGTCCTGCAGAATGTTGTGTGTAACCACGGGCGCTTTGAAAGCACATGTGACGGATGGCACGATCCCATTTTCTGGACTTTTCGCCGCTTTTCGGGGATACCACAACGATGCGGCGTCGATCCACAAAGTCTCGTCAGAGAGCGTTTTCGCCGAGTCCTTTGGAAATCGTGTGCGCCGATCTCCCCTCTTTGCCAGACGTAAACGTTGAGAGGCAGCATTGTCTATGACGTGGACTACACAGATTGGGGGGGCAAGGCCAGTTATGCTACATGGATAGGGAGCGCCCCCCCACCCCCATCTCTCCCTACCCCCTGTCTCTTTCTAAGTCTCTCTCAGAGTACAGCTAATGTCCAGGGCTTGTTGGTAAACCTGAGTGACATCATCCATGTCTCCGAGCATCGAGAAGCTCCCGTTCTCCCCGGGCGAGACGGGCGACGGCTGGGTGACTTTGCCCCCGTGCATGGCCCCGGGTGCGGCCTGGAGGCCTCGGAAGCCTGCCAGCTGGAGTAGGTCCTCGGCCGACATGCAGGCCCGGATGCTGGGCTGCGGCGCGGCGGACGTGGGCCAGTCCCGCCCCACGAAGGAAACACTGGACAGGCCGAAGTCGTCGGAGACGATGCTGGAGGGCCGGCTCTGGCTGCGAGAGAGGCCCGGCTCGCCGCTCACGATTCCCGGCTCGTGGAACGACAGAGAGGAGGCGTGCTGGCCGTCGTGCCCGTGGTTGGCCGAGGAGTACTTCCCGTTCCGTTTCAGAATGCCTTTTCGACCGACCGACCTCTTGTGTGGCGAGCTGGCGGGCGGAGGGTTCAGAAACGTGTCGCCCCCTAGATGTCTGGTGGACTCACTGCGCTCCGGCGAGGAGTAGTAGCCAGACTCTCGCTGCTGATGCTGGTTGTTTTTCAAAATGCCCTTGACAGGAGGTGTGGGCACCATTTTCGCCGGCGACCCCCCCGAACAGACTTGATCTTCGTCATCTTCTTCCTCGTCCTCCTCTTCTTCCAGCCCTCCGTCTTCGACCCCTCTCCTTTCCAGCATGGAGCTGACCCCGCCCTCCTGAAAGTGTAAGGAGCGTCGGAGCTCCAGCTCCCCCAGGCTCTGGGACCTGTGGTCGGAGGCCCGCGTTTTCAGAATCCCTTTGGGTCTCTTCAGACCCGGAGGCTTGTCCTCCCCCGACGAGCTAGAGTGGCGCGACCCGCCCTCGTTCTCCTTCGTTGACTTCCGCAGCCTGGGTCGTCCGACGCTGGGAGGAACGGGGGGTGGTTGCGCGCCGAGTTCTCCTGACCCCGTCCCGGCTCCACTCCGAGACTCGGACGCGGCGGCGCTGTTGGCTGTTCGGTTCTGCCAGTCAATGAAGCGGGCCAGCATGGGCGAGGCCTGGCTCTGTGGGCCCTGACAGTCACAGACGCTGGTCTTCCAGCCCCAGTTGACCCACCAGTGGTTGGCGATGTCCTCCACTGTGGCGCGGCGCTCTGGGTTCACCATCAGCATCCAGCGGATCAGACCACGTGCATCTTGGGAAATGGGGGGGGGGGGGGGAATTAAAATGTTATACAATTTTATTTTTAATAAACACCCCACCTCCCCGTAACACAAAAAATTTAAGCGGAACG
>JAVQJS010118334.1:0-14186 GCA_036024795.1 Galaxias rostratus | reverse complement strand
TGCTTCCATTGTCTGTCATCAATGGTTTTCCAGGAGCTAAACAAAGACACCACCTAAATGAGTGCAGAAGAAATGCAACCTTGCCGTATTGTTCGAAAAGACACGCATTTTACATGAGGACCATGGACACGTGCAGATTCACAAATATGCTGGTTGTAGTCTTTACAGAATGAAACCACACACCTAAGGTTTTCACACAATTGCCTCTATCGCCACCTGTGAATATATCTTACATTAAGACAGACGGACGAAAAAAAAGGCCTGAATTACAGTCGAATCAATGGAATTTGCCCTTGGGAGCCGTGAAAATGATTAAGAAGAACGAGAAAAAAATGAGTGTGCAGCTATTTATTTAGTGCCTTCTGTTTACTGATGCTTCTCTTGACATTTCTCAATTAAGGGGATTCGCCTCGGCGCTTTGCGGAAGTAATGCTCAACTAACTATGAAGGGGACCCCACAAATGGATGGTTGCTTATTAATGAATGCCTTTATACGACTTAAACGACTCGGAAAACAATCAGACCCGTCCAATGAGGGGGTCAGCACAAATAGCTGAGCCGCCACGTTTCCCCCAGAATAAGCACAGCGAAACAATTTGCCCCGGGAGCCCTAGTCTTTATTATATGAGGGTAGCACATTAAAATGATCTCTTTGTTATTCAATTTTGCTGTTGTTTTTATAAATTGTGTATTTATTGGCTCATTGTTTTGATGCACCGTAACTCAGGAACTGCTGGCAAATCTATTAAAGACTCACTGAAGCAGTGTTAATCGTTCAAAGTTTAACGTTTATAGGAGATTATATTCCTTTACTGTCGGAAATAAAAATATTTTCATCTAATAAATTGTTTTTTTTAAATCGTTCTCTTGGGATTATTTTACGGTTCACGGTTCTATAAGAAATCTTATAATAGCTACTCTGATGTAAGACCAAAGGAAAATTTCCCTGAGACTAATTTAAAAAATATTTAATTTGTCTTAATTCTCACCAAATGTAAGTATTACATGCGTGTTAGAGAAGAAACCATGAACAATTTCCTTTATGCTACCATGGGGAGACCAGGTCTGATTGTTACACTTTTTGCTTCAGCACCTGTAACTCACTGATGATTTTAGTTGGGAATCTTAAACTCGTATACAAAGTGGCCGTATTTGTTTACAACAAAACGCACTAATTTAAACCTCTGCAAGAATTTTGTGAGTGAAGTCAAATGTGTGGTGTTCCTCACCCCATGACGGGGGCAGGTTGTAGCAAGTAGTAGTACTAGTGTCAGTTGCAACAAGTAGACAAACCCAGGGCCATGTCTCTCTCTGTGACTAACCTTGGCCAATTTCAATTTGAATGTGTACATGTGTGTGTATGTGCATCTGTGTGAATTAGTCTACTGGGATATACGCATTTAACAGCATGCATCTTTAATAAATATTCTCCTAAAATGTACCCGTTTAAAGAACATGCAGGTCAAATGTGTGTGTGCACTTGTTGAGCCTAGAGACCATGCTACGGCACAGCTAACATACACTTTGGTTGGCTTAGGGTTGGTAACATGAATAGAAAGACACGCTTTAGTCTGAGGTCCCAGAATCCTTTTATGCGTAACAACCCAACCCACCCTTGTAAGCCAATGATCAGCAAGCTATCTTAACATAGTTGTATTAAATTAAATCAGGGGGAAAACGCATCACATGTCGCCTGATAAACTACAATTGAATTTAACATACATCATGTGATCTTTCCGTAACGTTAGATGTGCTAAAAAAATATAGGCATGACCAAAAAAATCCCCCAAAATTATTGTTATTCTAATACCTCAAAATCAGTATTTTAACAAGAGTGTATTCGCCTGTGTTGTAAGGGAAGGAGTCGTTGAACACTGAAATGATGTGCTCAAAACTAAAAAAAGAAGTTTTTGCTTTACTTATGACACTTTACAATGAAACCATTGTCATTCATAGAAGGTACTGAGTTTAAATCCCCTAGAAAATGAATTTCTGTTTAACTAGCTTGTGGTTCTTCTTATGTCTGGATCATGGCATTGTTCAACCTGAACAACACTCCCAAACATGTCAGTTGCTTTTAAACGCAAACAATACAAGAGGTAGAGGTCTAGAATGAAGATTTTGCAGTCTAATATTTTCTTTGGAGCTGAACTTCCATTTTATGTAAGTGAACTGACCCACAATGCCAACTGAATGCTGATCTTGCTCCCAGAACACCAATTTGCATGGAAATTTACAGTCGTTGTTTTACCCCCCTGATTAACCATGATTTACAGTAATTGCTGCTGCAACTAATGGTAATTGTTTACTTAGCATTTGGAGTAATGAATTAGTGGTCCAATACAATGCAAGGCTGACCCGCCCCAAATCTGTATTTTACTGATAAATGCCCGGTGTGTCTTTGTATTATGATAATATAAGGCTAAGAGTCCTGCTGACTCACACACTTCTATGATGTGTGTTGTGAGTCTGCTTGCTCTTGTAGTTTATTACTCCTGGGATCTATTTTGGGACCATATGTGATAAAACAGCTTGAGTTGGTTTAAAACAGAATAAAAAGCAGAACTTTTCATGTCTCCACAAAGCTGTAATTTGCAAACATCTCAAATATCCATTCAGAAAAATTCCTTTTCATATTGAGGTCATCTTGAATGTCAGTTTGGATACGTCGTCTATAACAGTTACGCCTTCGCTCAATTGCTGTAATTTTTCTCTTCCACCAAAACAAAGAAAAATTGTTCTCTCCCCTACAGACACTATGCATGAGTAGAATGCTTAAAACCCTGGATCCTGCATTGCAAGGCATCTAAGGAGTAAATGTCATTGCAGTAAACTCTCGCATCCCACCAAGGGGAGCTGAGAGAGATGATAATGGACTTTGTATACGGATTAATTTGTTTACCCATTTTTAAAAGGTACCCTCTGCCTGCAGTCTTACTTGTCTTACTTGCATGTCATAATTGTAAGAGACAACACTAAAATAGTTCAGCCATAGGCAAAGATAAATTCAGCAGCTACACAAAGCAGTAAACATAGCAAGTGAAAATAGCAACACAAACATTCTTTATTATAGAGAGATATCTATGCCACCAGAAATGAAAAAAATTACCAAAAGCCATTCAGAGCATGGCCGACCGCACAAAAAAAAATCCATGATGTTAATTAATAGTACAAGTTGTACAACCAGTAGTTGCATGACAGAATGAATGTAACTTTTTGGGGACATATAATATATACATACATATAATGGAATAATGTGTCATTTTGACGGCAACCTTTTATTTGTATACATTATTAATCATTAGGTTACGCTTAAAAGAAAAATTCAGAGACAAAACAAAAACAACTAAACGGCTATTTTGAACATATCCTTGACAGACAACAGTATCCTTAAATGTATGTTATTTTCACATGATTGCCTCTGACAATTAACCAACGCAGGTACATTCACGTTGAGTGCCAGCTGAAGGTGACACGTCCGTAACATGTACTTTGAAGCGCAGACATTTGTGGATAATTATGGCTGGGGATAAAGAACAGAGCCTTTTAATTATCCGTTGTCTAATCTATCAGCTTGGCATAGGTTGTCTGTATCAGCTAAAATTTCAGGGGAGGAGGAGCAACACAATGAGAGTCCCTGATTACACAGCGGGAGGCTTCTCATGGTACGTAGGGATACGGCTGCCATTGAGATCAGACAACATCAGCAGTGGCGGCACCTTGCTGCGGCTCTAAGTGCTCCGCTGAATAGACGACCTACAATGACCCTACATCGATCCGAAAGAAAACGTATTTCATCAGACCGGTCCGCCTTCTTCCGTTACTCCATGGTTGAACTCGGACACTCACGTGCCAATCGTAAGAGCATTGGGTGGTGGACAGGGGTCAGCATGGGCGCTCCGACCGGTCTGCTGCCACTCAGCCCCATGCGCCGCAGGCTGCATTCCACGGCACGTTCTGACACCTTTCTATCAAAGCCGGTCTGAACTTTTTCAGCCATCAGCATTTCGGTTGCTCTTCTGTTGGATCGGACCATCATTTGATCGGTACTAACCTCTTTATACCGGGAACACCCCACGAGGCCTTCCGTTTTGCAAACGCTCTGACTCAAGTTGTCGAGCCATCACATTATGACCCTTGTCAAAGTCCTTCAGGGACTTTCACTTACCCGTTTGTACAGCAACACATCATCTTAACCACAAGAACTGACTGTTCCCTTACTCTCTAATATAGTCCACCTACTGCAAGGTTACTTTGCAACCAGAAGATTATTATGTTTAAATTATTTCAATACATCTTGAAATGTAATAAAGGAGGGGCAATGTTTTACGCTAATGGTGCATTTATTTTGACAGGAAAGTCTAGTTTTATAATCATCATCAAGTAACTGTCCTTGTAAAGGTTAAGACTAATACTTTGTTATGGTTTAAAGTTGGGCATTTGTACCCCCACAAAGTAATGTAAGTGCACGTCATTTGATTTCATTTTAGGTGATCCTAGGAACTCATGGTCCATTATAGATATCTAAGCATTATCAGAGAAAAACGTGTAAGAAATTGTCACCATTTGTCAACTATATCTGTGGAGTGCTTAGTCCGAGAGGTGGGAGAGTTTATATTGTTTTGTTAGTTGCTATGGTATCAACTTACGGTAGTCTGCTGATCTAATTATTACTCACTCACAAACCTCCTTACCCAGTTGTATCTGGTCCTCAGAAGTTTGAAGTCAGCCACCCATGACAAGAACACACTCAGTGGACTCAATTAATCACTCATTACTAAAAGGTGTACACACTATTAGCTATCCGGGAAACATGCCACCAGCTGTATTTAAGGACCTTTTAAGGTATTTTTCCTTACATTTAGTCGACTAAAATAGGTAATTTTTGCATGAGATGTGCAAAAATGTTTTTTTAATCTAACATCTCCGTATAAGCAAAACCAGATGTTTCTACATTTCCTCAAAGACAGTAGGGACTTATAATAGATAGAGATGCAGAGCAGACCCTAGGTATTTGGACAACAACATACCAATTTGTTTTTGTTGCTGTGCACTGTGCTTTAACTGTTTTAACTATTTTTTGTATTGATCAACTATGAAAAAATAGTTAGGGTTTTCGGGTGAACTGACCAGAAATGTAAAGCGTATTATAAGTAGTATAATCCAAACAAAATATTGTCAGAGAGTGTCAACAGAGACTTGAAGTAAACACTGTAGGTAAAGGAAATAGGACTGTGAAAAATACTTTACATACATTACAAGTTAAGATGCCCCTCGTTTCATCATGACCCAACCTCAGTTTTTCTAGGCACATTGTGCTACATTGTATGGCTAAGCTAATCAAGGATAAAAGTAAGAGTTAGTAGCACAGTGGTCTCTGAAGTCTAAAACATGAGACAAGATATCTACGTTGTCAGTGAATTGTTATGTGCAATTATTGATTTCAAAGGAGATAACTCATTTTTCCCAGTAGTATTTGTCAATGTTGATCTACAGTATGTTAGTACATTAAGAATGAGGAAGCAACATTATGAAATACCATGAACTGTGTGTGTGGTGAGCAGCATATGTATAAAAGGCGAGGCATATTAGTGTAGCCGGCTTTGAGCAAAAAAAAATAAAAAGGAATGTGATTGTTGGATTAACTTTTTTCTCAACAGTAGCTCTTTCTGCCTTCATTGATCTGTAGCATAAGGCAGAACACAAAGGTAAATATATATATGTATTCCATTTAAAACGCAGAGCAAGATGTTGTTTACCAAAAGCTGGGCTTTAGGATGTCAAGTTAATATACGTTTTCTATCAAAGCAATGAAAAAATGTTTTTTATTTTTTACATTTTACAAGTATCAATAACCTCTGACAGACATTACCGTTTTATGGCCCTAGACCAAATGTGTCTCATACTATTAAATAGTCACTTGGAGGTAAATTATGTGAATGATTATTACATGTTCCTGCCACACTGAGCAGCATCCTAAGTGCTGTGTTCTTTAGCAAGACCAGACTTCATATATTTTCCACGAGTGATTGAGTGACAATTATTGAACTTGGACAAGAAAATCCTGAGAATTTAGAAAGAGAAACAGGGAACGCGTGAAAAACAATAACGGATAAGTGAACCTATGTAGGTGGGTGGAGCAGGTGCTAATGTTCTGCTCTCGTGCAGTAGTGAAGCGAAAATATTTTTTGTTTATAACTACAATTCCACAAGGTTGTCTCGTCTTTTTAACGTCATATTCACTACTTGTGTCCAATCATTTAGCAAACACTTTCAAAAGCGGTTGCTAATGCAAATCCACAGGCACACCAAGCGCCAGGGGCCATTGACCTCGTATGGTTACACTGCATCTCCACACTAAACCCCTCTCATCTCAACACAACTCTCTCTTTGCTTTAAGTAGTGCTGCACATGATAAAAAAAAATCCAGGGTGAAAACATCAGGGTGATGTATCATCTCAGACCTTTAGAAAGGTCAGCTTTTGTATGTGTTAGCACGCACATGCCAATTTGTGTAACTAACAAAAACAAGCCACCGGTAGAGAATACACTAAAAATGCATTTATGAAATGCAAATAAAATGCATGTATCACAATAGGTTTCACACACCATTAGTTCTATGTATTATTGAGTGAGAAATAGATGTACTTAAATACATTTTCACACTCTCTGGTTTCCCACTGGCTCTCTATGGTGTGAATTTGATCCTTCAACACTACAATTAAATTGAAGCAACACCAAATATCTTTTATCCAGCCATCTAAGATTTCCTATCATAGGAAGAAAGACTTTCCTGAAACAAGTGGAGGGTGGAATATTCATCTTCTTTCAAGAAATAAAGTGAAAGTGAAATTATTTTACCCTATCGGCACATTAAGTTGCTTAATCCAAGTTTACCTAAATCTAAGTACATTTTACGTATTTTGGGGTTTTACATTTTTAAAAGTAATATACGACTACTGCGCAATCAAATAATGCAACACAGTGTTCATTAAGCATTATGTCTTCTGGATAGAAGACAGTGTGGATCAACTTTGATGACATCAAAGTTATTTATAATTGGCTTGTGTTTTGGACTAAAAACAAATTACAAATACATTTTACTTTCTTTGTTTCTAGAATGTCTACGGAGGACGAAAACGGACATGACCATGACCACAGTCCGACACACAGCGGTCTTGTGTTGTCTGTTTACATTATCACCTTTGTCATGGGGGCACCTGCAAATATCCTTGCCCTCTACACTTTTATCAAGACAATGAAGAAAAAAGTCACACCCATCAATATTCTCCTCCTTAACTTGACCATATCTGACCTCTTCTTCCTAATGATTTTACCCTTCAAGATGCAAGAAGCGGTTGATCAGCTGACATGGCATATGCCTCAATTCCTGTGTCCACTGACTAATTTTGTGTTCTTTGTGGCCACATACAACAGCACCCTCTTCTTACCTGCAATCAGTGTTGACCGTTACATGGGGGTTGCCTACCCTATCAAGTACAAACTAAAACGACAGCCGTGGCATGCCATAGTTGCGAGTTTATTTATCTGGACGTTCTCAATGGCACATTGCTCAATTATTTACATTGTGATGAACTTCAACTTCTCCGTAGGAGACCACGGACCAGAGTGTTATGAAAATTTCACTGAGAAACAACTCCAGATCTTAATGCCATTGCGCCTCGAGTGTTTTATAGTCCTTTTCTGTGTTCCCTTTCTAATATGTAGCTTCTGCTACATTAACTTCGTGCGGATACTTTCACAGCGATCCAACATAAACTCGAAAAAGCGTTACCGGGCCATCGGTCTGGCATTGGGAACTTTGCTGTTGTTTATCGTCTGCTTTGCACCCTACAGCATTTCCCACGTGGTCGGATTTGATAAATGGCAGAGTCCGAGATGGAGCGTGCATGCCCTCCTCTCTAGCACCCTGAACGCGTGTCTGGACCCACTCATCTTATACTGCTCCTCCTCTGCCTTCAGAAACGCAACCAAAGCCCTTCTGAAGAACATGGTGGGAAGATGGAGGTAGATTTGGTGGCCTTTCAAAGGCTTTGCACTGCCCCCTCCTGTCCTGTTCTAGGCCTAGGCACACCGATGTAGAGCTTACCTACATACTGTTTGAAAGATTAAAAACAGTCAAAAACATAATTTACTCAACAGTTCTTGTTGTCTTGTTGACTTGTCTTCAAGTCTTGTTGTTACAGTTCGACAGTGTAGAAAAAATACATAGTATCATCTATAAAAAGGTACATTCATTTCACTGATAAATGCTAAACATTAGTGGGCTCTGTAGAGTTATATTGCCTCAACAATTTTCCATAGTTTTAGTTGTTGATTTTGATTCAACTATGTATGTTACATTGATACACAGATAAAGAAAACACGTATAGGTGTATAGGTTTATATTTAAAACTGTTATCATTTCAACAACATTGTAATCCTAAAAAAATATTACTGTAAATTAATAATATTAGAAATATATTCAAATTCAATGTGAATAAAAACAAATGTACATAATTTTCGCATTTGCCTCCTTTTCCCTTTGTAGGAGTGTGTGAGCGTTGCCCGTTGGAATAGATGCTTTGACCTGGGTGACAGTTGCAGATGATGGGTGGGTAACCTTATTACTGTGAGAGTTAATTATTCTAGGTATTTAAGAAACGGTTTGGCAAGGCGTACACATATCTTATTCATATCTTCCCTATAGCTTATGTAGTTCAGTCCTACAGTTCATCATAATAATCCTAATAAACCAGATGCTTCTACAGGCTGTTTTATGCACATTAACTCAGATAAAATGTGTAGCACCACCTAAGAGCAGATTAGCTCCATAGAGAAAGGTGAAAGAGGCAGCATTGCAACAATGTACCCTCCAGGTAAGATGTGGCATTAGAGTGGCTCTTTCTCCATCCCCTAGTCTAACTCTTTCCGAACAGATTGTGCAAAGCAAACATCCGTTACTAAACATACATACATACACATACATACATACAAAAAGAGGTATAATACGTCTGGGGAAAACCTTTCAGAGTGTCTTAGGTACATGGTGAACGCCATGGCAGGTTGTGTAAAGCAAAGTATTCAGCATGGGCCATCTCTTTTGGCACCACGGGATTTAAACATCTAGAACCGGGAGGTATTAAAACAAGGTTAGGATTATTGGACATTTCTTGATCTCTTAACAGTCTCTAATCTAGATTCTATATCCGTTAAATGGTTAAAAAAAACGATAGTATAAGTTAAAGTAGGGCTGCATAACATGAACTATAAAACGCCATATGCATCGAGAACATTCCATGTATTGCACACCCCTGGTTAAAGCATCAACAACAGAATGACCACATGCAGTTGTCCAAAACCTACTCTTATTAAGGTTATGCATGAAATAAACTCAGGAGATCTATTTTTATTTATACAAGATGTTTTATGATAAAACGCTTTTTTGAATCATCCTTTTCCTACTGCTAATCTTATACATGTATGCCTAATGCCTGGGTGCAAGGCTAGTCTTAATGAAGATTTAACTGGCACCACTATCAGGTACCATTGTTCATGATCGCAGCCATGGATTATAGGGGGTCAATAGTTAATGTCCTACCCATTGGAGCAGAGGGCAACACGCTTTGTCAGGGAGTGGGTTCTGGGAAAGAAGATACATTGACCAAACAAACGCTCAGGGCAGCTGAGGTCCGAGGGCCTTGCTCAAGGGCACATTAGAGGTGGATTTCCCCAAAGGGCTTGAACTCATGACCTTTTGGTATCCAGGAGGCGGTTCTACCCCCAAGGCCATCACTATCCTCATGCATGGTGAATTGTCGACTGAGAAAGAACGACGAGGCTGGAGCACAAAGCAGTGCCTTTACAATACTAACCACATTACACACACAACTACCGGGAAGGACTGTGGAATTTGCAAAGAATTGGACTGGATGATAAGAGCGGTGTCAGACAAAAAGTAGTAGCCAGTGTCTGTGGCTAAGAAGAAGGAATCCGATATGGTCCGCCACAGTAAAGAACTTGACAAACCAAAGAAAGTGGTTTATCAATGTTGATATAATGCAACAAGCAGTCACTCCGGCTTCAAAACTTTTTTAAAGCTAAAAGTACAACAAAAAAAAACAGTCCTGTGCTAAGTTTAATTAATTGTGAATACAAGTATGAGAAATACATTTGCGATACGGCCTCTGATTGCATTCTCATCTCAATATGATTATCTGAATACGTGTGTGCACAGAGAGCGAGAACAGGGTTGGGTGTTTTTAACATTAGTCCACTTGGTAGTGAGGTGTTAACATCTGGAAACATGTTCCCACAAAATACTAGAATATCTTGTAGTGAGGCAGGCCAGAGAATGGCTATTTTGGCTATTTTCCTTAACAATTTGCACAAAAACTGCAATTATCCCAAACATTTTTCTGTGATAAGAATGTATTACTATATAATTGCAAGGCATTACTGTAAGAATATATGTATGTAATCCAAACAACTCTACTGTTTGCAGCAAACAGGTCTAAACACTGCTTTATTTTTGCTCTTTAAATATCAATTTGTAAACAGACAATTTCATCAAAGAGCAATGAAAAAAAAACAACGTTTTTTATTGTATGCTCAAACCTAAGACCTTCGATTGACTCTGACATACATACATCAAATAAGTGGGTGTTATAGAAATTCTAATTGTAAACATGAGGAGACTTTTTGAAGAAGGGTCATTCCACACAGCGTTACCAGCGTAATTACATAGAAACAGAGGTGTGAGTAAGACCAAGTGTCCCAACCGGGTGTGAGCAAACATTCAATGACTAAACATAAAAAAGTCATATCACAGTTTTAGAATCAGAAATCCTTTATTCGTCTCTGAGTGGAAAAATGTACATTGTTGCGGTCAAAGAAGTTCAAAGTTCAAAGTTCAAAGAGTTTTATTTGTCAAATGCACAGTATAATACAGGATCACTCTGAGCAAAGAAATTCTTATGACAAGGCAGGCACCAACTACATAGAACAGAGCCAAAATATTCATACTAGAAATATAAATAATACAAAAGTAACTAAGATATACATCATATGTACAGATGGGGGATATGGACAGCGGGAATTGGAGTGCAAAATATTCCAAAGATATAAAGTGCAGGAGTGTTGATGAATATGTGCATAGGATTGTGATGTGATGATGCGCATTGAAGGTACATAAGGAGTGAGCATACATATGAGAGTGATGTGATCAATGTAATCCCTGGGGTTAATGTTACTGGTTGAGAAGCCTAATGGCCTGGGGGAAAAACTGCACGTGAGTCTGGTCGCTCGTGCCCGGATGCTCTGGTAGCGTCTACCAGACGGCAGCATTGAGAACAGACGATAGCCTGGGTGGCTGCAGTCTTTGATGATTTTAGGAAGTGGACAGTCCAGATAAAAGGTAAAATAAACATAGGAAATCAAGAGACAGAAGTAGGCCATTAACCTAGCATTGAAATGAAAGAGCAGATAAAAAATACCCATAATGACAGCATCCCATACACGGGTCATGTGGCATGAGGCCACAGTCTCTGGGGGAAGAATGATGAAGGGATACCAAAGGAGATATGCCCGCTCTCTGCGTACCATACCACCATCCTCTTCAATGTGCCAACCACAACCTGTGGGACCCATTCGCAATGTCTGGTTCCAGGTTCCTCCAGCAAATCCCTTTTTGAATATGTCGGTACAAAAGAATAAAAAATCACCATGGTGCTTGTACTGTGTGCGACGGTCTGTCGCAAATGTTTTCCTTCTCGCTACATTCGGGCATCTCTCTTGGGTTTCCCTCAGGATGGGATTCAGGCGTTGCCATATGGCAACCGGTTCCTTCAGTCTGGATACCGATGGCAGACATAGAGGTAGTGGTAGATTTCTCCCGCACACACACGCACACCCACATGCACACCCACACGCACACCCACACACACACACACACACACACACACACACAGTGAACCGGTGTGCAAAGTGGCTACCTGGAAGGGTGTTTAATCCTTCAATACCTTTTTTCAGGCATCATTCCTATATCCCATTTTTGTCAGTTGCCATGCTGTGCTTTCACACTGACGACTTTTTGTCTTTTCTTGCTCCCTGCTTCTCTGCCTTTCTTCCACTTCTTTTCCCTTCTTTCTCGCTACTGCTTTCTCCGCTGTTAATAGGTACCTCTCCTGACATGTTGGCAACTCTGGTTTTCAGCAGTGCTCAACTGCGTGCAGCGACAATACAAATGTAAAAAACAATATCTATTACCCTATTGACAATCTGAACATGATTTAGACACTGTTAGGTCAATTTTCTGTTCATAATCTAATCAAGGGGGTACTTTACTTTTTATTTACTTTATAAATTTAGCATGCTCAGTCAACGTTCAGGAAGAAAACGATAATTTATATTCTGGAACGTACGATGATACATTTATAAAGTGTAGATAATGTTATTTTATAAATATGGGTTTAATTTAGCTATGGATTAAATATTTGAAATTATTTGATCTAATTCTGATAAAACGAGTAACAGGGTTGTTATCCTGCTTTCATCTTCCCGCTTCATAAATGTTTGAGTGACACCCAATCAAGACAGAATTGATTAGAAAGTTATTAAAACTGGAAGAGAAGACATTTGGTCTAACTATACCCTATACGGTCTCAATACCCATGCTCAAATATTACATAGCAAGCCAGCATTTTTTTAATGCATACTTGGTAAAAGGTAGAATACCAAAAATGCACGCAACACAATACTTTTGCAATACATTTTTCATTTGCATTTTCAGCTCTGCTTCACTCACAAACCTGTAGAAAGTAAATCTTAATTCTGACCCTTTGGTTTGAGCTCTATGATGTGCAACAAAACGTGCATTAACTACATGCTTCGGCTTATCTTGTAACAACAACATGGCATGCAAAGCAATCAAGTTTTTACTGCACGTGACAAATTGTTCCAAAACAAACACACCAGCATATCAAGCTTACTCAATCAGAATACGCTATTTCCTTTTGTAAATGAAATAATATATATATCGAATGAGAAAAAGCCCTAAAATGTTTTGCTTCTGCTGAAGTCGGCTTGTGCACCTAAAACACAAACTCTGGTCAGTGAGGGGAATAGTATAGCCCGGTCTTATAATATCTTATCAGTCTGTTTCAATACCACTGTACAATCATACAGTCCCAGCCGTTAGGATGACTCACTGTATATGGAAGGCCTCGGGACTGTTTGGATAGGCATGTACAGTGGGGGTGTTGGTGAATTGTCACGTTGTTGTTGCTTTCGGCACGGGCCTCTTTTCCAACATCCCCCTCCCTTAAGACTCTCATTATTATGAGGTGTGCATAGTGGAGATGTACCGGGCCATTCTAGATAACCGCCTACACCTGCTAACCAATAAACCAGCCAGGCTTGCGAAGTTGCTGACTGACGGCTTCACTCCCATTGCTAGACATTGTCACCAAGGAGATTGTGTTTGTACAGCATGGGAGATAAATTGCAGCAGTATTTATCTAATAATAAGTTTCCATTATCTGCACTGAATGTTTATATATTCGTGTAAACAGCGGGGCTAGCGAGCCCATAGGACCTAGAGTGGAAGGAGAAGTCAGTCCAGCACAGGAACTCAGCAACATGACAGAGGTAGGTGAACAGCTACATTTCAGACAAGCATTAAATAGAAAAGAGAACCATAAATTGCATCGTTAATAATGAAAAGAAACCAACTTGTAGCATAAATAATAGTTTTGATGAAATTTTCAAATTTTGGACATTGATGGCAATTGTTTGGTTATGTCACTCCCATTGAGAACAGTGAGAGGATTGTCCCAGATACCAGATCATTTCAGATTCAACTTAATTTCATGCGGCTGTGGGAAGAGCCGATATAGACGCTTTAAAAATATGTTCAGTAAACAAAAGACTGCTGTGAAAGAGCCTACAGCTATGTTTCTAAATGTGTATTATCGTTTGCTGGAGTGATAATTGCTTCTTTGGTTCTTTTTTTTCTACAACAAACATATGTGATGAGAAATTTAAATAGTTGTACCTACTCTTTTACTAGTAGACATGATGGGTTTGAAGTGGAAGAATGAATTTGATAGCCATAAGGTGTGTGCGCATATGGTTTTATTTGTTTTAGTATTTAAGCGAACTAGGCTTTATAATATGCACACACATTC
>JAVQJS010118332.1:0-34574 GCA_036024795.1 Galaxias rostratus | reverse complement strand
TTTTGGCTCTGTTCTACGTAGTTGTTGCCTGCCTTGTCATAAGAATTTCTTTGCTCAGAATGATCCTGTATTATACTGTGCATTTGACAAATAAAACACTTTGAACTTTGAACTTTGATCTCGAAGCAAAATGTGTATTCTTCTATTTTTTAATAAGAGCAAGAATAAATGACAGAAGCATAATGGGACATGGTAATTAGCAGGGACTAAAGAGAGCAGAGTGAGTGGCAGACGTACTGCGCTTCACTGAAGGCCTTGAGGACCTCCCGGTCCAAGTAGCTGGAGGTATAGAGCAGGTCTGGGTCACTGTCCATGCCGTGCAGGGAAGGTCTAGGTTGCTCTTGGCCCTCCAGCAGCTGCTCCAGCAGGGGGAGCTCTATCAGCTGGAGAAGCCTGAAAACCATCTGCTCCCGCCACACCTCCTCCATCACTGCAAAAACACAGAGAACGGCGGTCATGGGGTGCAGTTGAAGAGGAGCCAAACAAAAACACACACACACACACACACATACAGACGCCCATTTTGTTTGGTGAGACATACACTCTTGTGAGAGGCCGAGGTTCATCATCTGAGGGGTGATAGTTGCGCTGAGGTTGAGGTTGCCCAGCACGTCCTGCAGTGATTGGTCTGTTTTGACCGGCGAGTGGGGGGAGTAGTTCAGCTCCTCTTGTCTGGAGAGTGACATAATGACAGTAATCAGCATATATGATTACAGCAATCAGGTAATACAAATTTGTTTCATATAGAGGAAATTATGATTTGCTGTGCCCCGCAACACACTATAATTTTTTTACACACATTTGCATTAAATCCATTATAATTACAATTATTGATGTGCCCAATTTCAAACCAGATTGGTTTACACCGAGTGATCCACAGAGTTAAGCCTCATTCATAGGAGTCTCTCTCTCATGTCTAGGATACAGAATGGCGGGAGCAGACCTGCTCACGGGTACAGCCGACTTGTTTGTTTTGGCAACGCTTCACATCATTGGGTCGCGAACGGAACTGGTCCGGCCATGTGATAGTCCCACCAAAGTTCCGGTATAGCTCTACATCTCTAGAACTCTCTCAGCTTTAGGTAGTTGATGCTGAGGAGTACCATTTTTAAAGGAAACAACATGACTTCCTTCCTTGATAGTCTAATTATCGCTTTAAGCCCCTTAAGATAAATGACAGAACACAGTCCTTCTCTTGACATCAGGGTTCACTACACAACTGAGATACATTAGATTGGACCTCAAGTAAATTACACAATCTTAAACCCTGTGGGATTTAGGATTACCTCCTTTAATCCATCATTAGTCTGCCATAAGATGAAGAAAAAAGGACGTTTAAAAAGGCGTTCAGTTTGTACCCTTGGTGAAGTGGCCTGCTGCTGTTCCAGTGCCTGGTGGGGGAGTGGTAGCCGCTCTCGATGGTACTGACAGAGGTAGAGTTGTTGTTGCTGCTCAGCGGAGCGGGCTTGGAGGCCGGGCTGAGGAACCGGTACAGGCTGTAGCTGCTGTCCTCAAAGGTGACGCGCCTCTTCTCCTTCCCGAACACGGTGGAGCCGACCGCCTCGAACACCCGCGAGTCCATCAGGGCCTGACAGAGGCGCACGGCCTTGGAGCGGGGCACGTCAGCGTCACCGGAGAAGCGGCTCTGGATGACGTGGGCCAGGACCACGTCCACGGCCTCCGAGCCCGGGAAGCAGTCGTGGTAGACCTTGAGGTTGTGACGCCGCCGCTTGACCTCCACGCACTCCTGGAGGTTGGCAATGATGCTGCTCCAAATGAAAGTGGCGCGGAAGGGTTTCCCGGCCATGCCCAGGTCTACCGGGGCTGAAGAGTGACGGTGGGGACAGGGGGGTAGGGGTGCGGAGGAGACACATAGGGGGGAAGGGTGGGAAAGCGAGTTTGAGGGTAAGTGTGAGGGGTGAATAAGTGTGACAAACACACATCAAGCTGACAAAAGGGCTAAAGGAAACGTCTTGTTTTATGGAATGCTCTATTGTCCTTCCATAAGGTCCATGAGAATGACAACTGCCTATTTAGACTTACATCCACTCGTCCTCCCAATCACTGACGTATTTTTTATTCAATGTGTAACGGTTAATAAATGTATGAAAAACATTTCAGACAACATCATTTTCAATATCAATATCAAAACCACAGTCCTAGTTAGATCCTTTGTATATGCCTTTGGCTGACATTAACAATAATGTCCATGTACATCCCATGATAACTCCACTGAGCCTCGTGTTCAGTATTTACCAATCAAACATGCACAAGCGCGCACACACACACACACATATACACACACACACACACACACACACGTGCATATACTTGACACACAGAACAAAAGCACACACATACATACCGTATAAACTACTTCACAATGCCGCCCACATCAAATCCTGACACAATGATCAGTTGTCAGCCTACTCCCAAGAGCAATCCAAGAATGCCTTTTCTTCAGCTTCCTCAAATTGGTGCATTTATCAGAAGTGCAATGATTGAACCTGTGACACTAACATATCACTGAACCTTTTTAAAATGATTTTTGGATCCACACAAGAACGTAGAGAGGCACTCACTCGCGTAGACACACATAAACTCAGACAACACAATAGACTGCTTGGGATCGGTCTGTTTTCACTTACTGGCAAACCCTCTGGCAGCAACAAGAAGGGCCACAGCATGTCACCCGCCACAGTGAAAACCAGCGTAAGGAGGAACTTTGGGGGGCCCAGGGTAAGAGTTGAAACTGTCCAGCATAGTGGATGAGGGGAACCTTACTGCAGTCATTTAGACTCGTTCTCTAGTCTAAGCTTGTGCTATTGTGTGTATTTCTGTGCATGTGCATTGTTTTGTATAGTTTCTGAAGGTGTTTCTTCATGTATAGCGTAGTCCTTAAGTTGGACCTGAGAGAAACCCATGGGTCATGGTACACTGTTGGGTCCTTACTGTACCAGACATGGTCCACATTTCACAAAGTAACCTAAGAATTTCAATCTCATGATTGTGGGAGCAGATGTGAGACTGGATGTGAAGGATGGAGAGTGGGACACAGTGAGGGATGTATACTTCATATATTGATGAACTAGTTTATTTAGAGTCATTTCTGTCAACATGTGTTTCCCTCTTTTGCACTACAACAGTATAATGCCCTAACCTGAGCAGGTATCCAGAATTTCCATTCATGTCTGCATACAAGTAAGTATGTATACTGTACATCCGGAATAGTATATTGAACCCGTAATAGAAACAATGTGTAAACTAAAATAAAAATCTGCAAAAACTATGAAACATAGACGGTGATAAACATTTCTATTGGCAAAATATGTAAACTATCTGCTTTGAAACCGTGTTGGCTGACAGGAATTCCATTTGTGATATTTGGTATGCCTAAACCACTGCTGAGTCTTGGGTCTCAAGCTTGCATGAACTAAGTGGCTCTACATTCAGTTAAATCCGTATCCTTAAAATCCTCTAATCAGTGTTTGTGTGGCCATCTGGGAAACCGTGTGGGGTCCTGGATAATGCTTAGGGATCAATCCTAACCAATCAAAAATGTTCAATTAAATGGCTAATAACATGTAAAAGCAAAAATGTTATTCAAGCCTTATTCATGTGTTATTCGTGTATATGTTATTCAAGCCACACGGTGAGGATCACAACTCCTGAAAATGGTACAGCGCTGTCACTTCTGGTTGCCAGCGAACACAGAGATTAGACAGAGTTATAGCTAACACCGGAGTCCCCTTTCCCTCTGCCTTGCCTATGAATCCCAACAGATAGACCAACTGAATCAATTGGGGAATTCAGTCAAGGGCAACTGAGTTTCATTTGTTTGCACACCGTGATGGTAAATAATCGCAGAGGGAGCAGCGGTCTCACAGCACATAATACTCATAAATGGAAATAAATAAATAAAAAAAGATTAAAAATATCCATAGAAATAGTAAATTTAGACTAAATTAAAACATACAGAGATGTGTAAATTCATACAGTAGGGAGTATGAGGGATATGCTATACTGAATATTTTCAGAGAAAACATCTGGTGTTCAGACCTTTAGATGCTAATCTATATGCTGACATGTATAGACCAGTTTGGAATGACTGAGTCTGAGAGCATTAGTTCTGGGTGGAGAATTTGAATTTGAATCCAAATACCCTTAAGGCATAATATTTTCCTTCCAATAAATCAATTTATTCAAACCAAACTAAAAACTGTTTATGATAGATAGAATACCATCACAGCAACTAAATTTACTTTTCCCGTGATAATAATAAGGGTAAATGAGGCTGGACAAACCCTGTTCGTAAATGTTTAGCCATGCATTGATTTAGCATAACTACAACCTGCTGATGATTTCCTGTCTCCATCAATTGATTATTATTATTATTTTGATTACCCTCCTAGAAATAATTGTTTCACTAAAAGAACACAATATAATGCCCTGACTCTGGCAAAATATAACAGCAATCCGTTACCTTGAGTGTGTCGAAGCATGAATAAATTCCCGGAGGTCCTCACACTTTCAGCTCGTTTCCCTCGCTACCATCTAACTATTGCTTTCTTTCATTGCTTCCAAGTTTTCGGCTGTTATGACGCAAGTGAGGGTCAATTCCGAAACCTCCTCCCACTTTGATACTACATTACGCAGATCTTGACACCTCCTACCATATGGTAATTTGCATGATAATAGGATGGGACCTTAAAGGTATCATCTCTGTCCCCCAAACATGTCCTCCTTGAATTATTTTCTCGTTCACTCCTGCACGCATACTAGCAAACCGATTTCCACACCGGTTTCTCACAGTTCACCTGTTCTGTCAATTATCAAATTTGGACGCATAACCATATCTTTCAAATCTAAAACATTATAAATTAAGAACATTACAATACTTTAAAGGCAGTGTTACTTGGTTATTTATAATGTGTGCTTTCTTTTTCCTCAGTTTTTTTTTTTACAATTCAAACAACTGGGCAATGTACAGTCATGGAAGCATTTATTCCAATGTCACCTTGGCATTTCTACGAAGAAAAATAACCCTGCCAGGAATCAGAACTCCTGGTGGAGTTTTACCTCCACAGCCTCACCCACGTTAAGCTCACACAGAAAGTAGAGCTGATAACAAAAAGCTATTTGCTCACTGGTTGATAACAACCACTACCAAGATCTTTGTTGGAATGCATGACATTATTACAGATTGGTATGTATGACAAAGATTTTTAATGTCCACAGTATAAGACAAGTCCGTATAAAGAAATCTAATTAAAATAAGACAAAAGTGGTCAAGGAAATCAAGGAATCTTTACCCATGGTCTCCTCTGAGTAAATGTCTGTCATTCTCTGACAGAGGAGGAGTCTGAAGTGACACACCTTGAAAATAACGCACCAGAACACCGACGCCTCTGGTGTCAAAGCTGCCCCAATGCTTTTCCAAGCAAAGCTATTCCACTGTTGTGGGGTAGTTCTTTACAGCTAAACTGGGCATATCACAATGCTGTTCCCCCACTAAAGAAAACACACCCATCAAAGTATTTTGTTTTGAAAAGGATGGTCCAGGGGGTGAAGTTAACATGGAAATAGAGAAAGGTGACAGTGTCAAGCCAATGTGTTGGTTGTGTCACGGTGGTCACCTGTTCAGTCATGTTCTCTTATTTATAGGAACATTGCAGCAAAAACAATTACATTGCAATAAACAGGACCTAAAAGGACCTACAATCATTTACATTATCCTTTGGCAAAGCGTAATAAGTTATATTTAAAATTTAAAATTTAATTTATAAATTTGAATCAAAATCAATTTACTCAAATTTAATCCGCCGTCATAGTAAAAACGTACTTCTTGACTTGACTAGTATTTTGTTATTTCGCCAACGCAAGTCTCTTCACCAAAATGGACTTACTCTCCCACATCTACTTTCACATCAAAACCAGTTCTAAGAATGGCAAAAGCCATTCACTGTAACTCCAGTTCAATAGGTGAACTCACCTCTATCTTCCGATACTGTTCAGGTACAACTCACACGCACAGAGGGAAATAGTCCCAGTTATAAATCTGGGTGAGATTACTCCGTCATGTTTCACGGTTTCTGACTTTCAAGCAGGATATAAAACACCTGAGCCTCAAACAGGTTCAACCACTCAACAACAACATGCTGGTGTTTTGTAAAGCCGGTCTACCACACAGCGGAATGCGTTTCTCTCTCTCCCTCTCAATCTCCCACACAAACATACAATCACACACATACACACACTCAATTCACACATCAATTCACTTCTGGGTTTACACTAAGGCATGTTCACAAGGTCATAGTAATGTTTGTTATTGTTCCTGTGCAAAACAAATCTCATTCATGTCAGCCGAGTTGAAAAGGACAATGGCTGAACAGCAAATGGGTTTCATTAGGCCTGCATGGTGTCTAGTATAGATGGGCCCACTGCAAATACTACTTAAAGGCACTCTTAATGTCCACTCAATCTGCTTCACAGAGGACCAGTTTCGCTAGAAAAGTGCCAAAGGTTTCTGAGAAACCACTATGATTATTGCTAGTGGGCAGACAGTAGAAGTCCTTGGACTTCCTTATGAATTCTCTTCCATGACTTCAGAGGGCTCTCATCCCCCAACTGGAAATATGCACAATATGAATATTAATATGTTTTGCAATGTGAGTGCAGCAGCCCAGCAACTCTTGTTTCGACAATGATACCCATGCCAGAATCCCAACCACCACCCCCCTTGCCCGCCTACCCTCACACCCTCACACTTCTTGAGACAGTGCCCTCCTTCTCTGCGCTCTAGCTGGAGCACAGGGGCACTTTTGTTTTCTTGGGCTACAGAGAATGTTGCCAGCATTGTAACCGCCGGGACGATCATATTTTATTCAACGGAGAGATTACTGGACAGTACAATCCCAGCCGCCATTTCTGTCTGAATAGTTTGATCATGACCGCATAGAGGGCCTAGGGGAACATCACTGTAAAGTTGCCCGCCTTTGGAGTGTATGCGACGTGTGCTTGCATTCATGCACAAACAACAACAGAGTAAGAAATAAACGGCAGTAGTTCAAAACGTTTTTTCAGAAAAAATAAATATTTGTCTGCTTATCCAAAGTTATATTCCAAATTTAAAGTGGGGCTTATGTAATGGTGAAAGGGTTACTTTGAACACCTGCTATCAAAAAAAAACTCAATAATATAAAAACTTGCATTCAATGTCTAATTGTTGTTGAAGCATTTTGTAAAATTGTAAGGAACTATAAAGGTCAACTTTAGCGATATTGTAAGACTAAGAACAGGAACGTTCAAGATGTTGAAGTTGTTGTGACTTCCATGGAAGGAAACTGAGAAGAAAATAAACAAAGGAAAACAAAACAAAAAACTCCCTCATATATTACACCTGAAGTGTTATCACCAGAAAGTATAACGTTGTCAACATAAGCCCATTCTCTAACCAGATGTCAATAAAAAGGCTGGTTCTTAAATAAACATGTACACACATCCCCAAATAATACTATCACACCATACTTACACAAAAACATGATCTATCGATCTGATGGACAGGCAGCCTGAAAGACACTTAAGACACTACCCCAAACCCACAACTAAGTTTAGTAAGAAATTTATTTTTGGTAAGAAAATGTTGGTGTAGGTGAAATCTATTCAAATGCATAATGTGTTTTCAATTGAGAGAACTTGTAATAAAGAAAATTATATCAAAGACATAGAGCATAGACATATGAACATAAAGTTTCAGGAATTTAATCAGAAAAATAATGAAAATGTGTATGAAAGAGAAAAGAACTCATAACATTATTTCCTTCTGAGAAAAATATATCCAGTACAGATGAAACGCAGGTTTTTAAAGAAAAAAGACGTATAAAGACACTTTATTTATCTCAGTTTTTTTTTTATACCTTTGATATGATAAGGTAATAGGTTTTTATTACAATAAAATATAATAGTATATTAGAATTGCAACTCTTGTTAAAATGAGTTCTTAAAGCACAAAAGTAAGTATCTATATTATTTCAATCTTCCTTGAAAGAGTTGGCTAAACAAAACTTTACAAAATGTACATTTTACCTATACGTTTCGGCGTTCCATTACAGAAAATGGAAATTTTACACACACACACACATATATATATATGTATATATATATCTGTTTATATATTTATACAATAAACCAACATCCATATATAATCATCAATAGTTGACAAAGGTCACCGTAGGATCGTCAGGGCTCTGCATTCTGATTGGCGGCCCTCTACTTCCTATGCTGATCGCTCTGTCTATCTAGTGCATGCTCATTGTTTGCGATCGTTCGTGACATAAAAATAAGAGAAATAGGTACTCAAGACATAAAAATAAACAACTATAACAAACAAGTTTATGAAAAGCCCATTCACAGTTGGCTAGTAACTACGAAAAGCATAGAAAATGCTAGTGAGGTCCTCCAAAATGCAGACCAAAGGCTACTAATGTCGTGCCCATCCATTGATCGAATTAGTGCTTCATTATGGGGTAGGGTTGGGCTGCTGCTGGCCTTCCACCCTCACCAAATACCGCTGCAAAGGCACCCCAAGTCCTCTCAGGTATGTCCCATGACATGAATTTCTCCTTAGCTTTCGAAAAAGTAATTTTCTCAGTCTCCGCCCTTGTCTATTTTCTGTCTGTTAAGGCCGCAGACAATTGAACAAGTCTGTGAATCGATGTGGCGCTGACAGCCCCTCGTCGGTCAATCAGTCAGTCAGTCAGTCAGTCAGTCAGTCAGCCAGTCAGTCAGCCAGTCAGTCAGCCAGTCAGTCAGTCAGTCAGCCAGTCAGCTAACTGCAGACCTGCTGCACTTGACTGAGGAGCTCCCCGAAGCGATCAAAGAGGCCCTCTACCCAGGACCCGTTCTGCATACACAGTTGCACTGTCTGCTCCTGGCCCAGCTCCCCACTCTGCAGCTGCAGTGACGCTATCTGGGAAGTAAACACCAATAACAACAATATTGTAAAAAAAAAAAAAATTGTTAGTGAAAAACAGAGGCTCGTCAGAACCCTGTGCAAGCGAACCAGCCTACACAACGTATTGTTAACTTGTAGACTACACTAACGCATTGAGGAGAAGAATACTGAAAGATCTAATCAACACTGTACAGTTGGCTGTCAACCTTGACAGTGTGGCTCACTTATACAAAATGTACCCACTGGGCCAAGTCACATCACCGAGGTCAAACGGTACCGACTGGAGAGCTTGCCCTAGATGACACACTCACACAAACACACCACACGGATTCCTGAGAATGGCGCCTCACCTCATCCTTACACAGGAGATATGTGTGATACTTGTAGTGCTGCAGTGAGTGATAGAGCGAGAACCACTGGGTCTTCTGTTGGTCCACAGTGTACTCCTAGAAACAGAAGAGGTATACCCTTATCCCACTTTGCCAAAGGTATTTTAATAGAAGGCGATCCGACATTCATTTGAAGTCCTAAATGACAGTTATGTGGGTATGGATGTCCCATACAATAGGTGAAGGGCTCCCTCTACTGGACAAACTGTAAAAAAACAAAACAATTATGATCGTGGCGCGTTCAAAACAAAGGTCCTTACCAGGGGCACTTTATTTGGCAGTTTGTTGGGTTTCATGGTCTTCTTGTTGTAGGCCTTTCCGCTGAGGCGCACTTTGAAGGCCGGGGTCTCGCCGTCCTTCTTCAGCTCTGTCACCACAGAGATCTCAGGAAAGTTGTCCAAGGCCGTCTGACGACACAAAGGCAGACTCACGTCACGTTCAAGTATAAAAGTCACGTCCTTACACGCAAACTCATTTTAAAATTTGTTGCATTTTTTAAGATACCCCTTGAATTTAGCCGTACAGTAAAACGCCAGTAGTTCTGTTCAGAAACCATCATATCGAACAATGACAATGGATCGCGTTTGTATCACACACCCACCTTTAGTAGCTGTCCCATGTGCAGCTTGGGAAGCAGGCGCTTCCTGTTGTCCGCGATCAGCCCGTCCACCCTCTTCAAATGGGGCAGCAGCAACTCATCTTGAAGGAGAGCAGATTGCAGATGAGCAGAGTTGAAACAACACCATCATTATGTATATTTTTCAATCATATTTTAATCATCAAATCATTAAAAAACATTTTCACAACAATCTCCCTGTCTCACCGTTCTCCTTCTCCAGAGCAGTCATCACGTCTTCGTCAAGGGCAACACTGGTGAGCAGCTCCACAAAGCTCTTGAACGTCTCCTTCATGGTCCTGGTGCTGAGAAACCGGGAGGACAGCGGCAGGGCAGAACTGAACACTAAGAAGGGGGAGAACGTGGAAAGGATAGCTCAGCTGAAAGGGTAAAAAGAAGAAAAGTGGTGGAACACTGACAGAGATGCAAGATGAACATATGGACAGGACAAAGTGACCCCGTGACACCCTTCCTCACCATCATCCACACCACCACCTTCCTCAGCCGACGAGTCTGTGGGAGTGGGAGAGAACTCCTCTTTCCACTTCTTCCTCTTTTTGGGAGGAGGCTCGGCTTTGGCCTTGGGCTGCTTGGGCCGGGGCTTGGACAGCGGCCTGTGAGCCAGGGGCTCTGATGACGGAGCAGGCTTCAGGCCCAGTAGCGTCTTCACCTGGGAACCCCTGGGCAAAACCAAACTAAGGTTAAGCAAACGGAATGGGAGAAAGTAGCTGGCTTTAAACAAAAAGATACTAAGAGTGTCGTTCCGGTTGTAGTACCTCATAGAATTCATGGGCTTACAGCGAGGCTTACGGCTGCACACTCGTACATACTCCCTCTTGTTGACCGTGTCCAGGAACTTGACATAAACCCGCTGGTACATTGTCTTGGCATCGCCAAAGTATCCTAGATACTACACACACAGACACACGCACACAACATGTTTTGACTTCTTATTTAAACTATTGTTAATTTGTGAAGACAAATTTTAAAATCAATCTTGGATGGCCAAAGCAAATTTGGGTTACAGCTCGGTAAGAAAGCACATTGTGTGTATACTGACGCTGTTGGTGGCTGAGAACACCCTCTTTCCATCCCTCAGCTCAGGCACAAACTTCTGCAGCAGAGCCTTCTGGACCTTCCAGATGGCAGGTGGCTCCCGGCCAGCTCCCAATGTCACCTACACACACACACACATTCATACATGTCCACATTGCAAAGAAAATGTATGCAGGATGTCAACGGAAAGTAAAAATAAAAAGTATAAATACTATTCATCCATGGACCTCTTTTGCAATTCAGCAACAAAAAAAAAATCACAAGAGGGTTCCACATTTCCTCTACTCATACGCAGTCCTACAATGGTTCCCTGTGTTTACCTTCAGGCTGTCGATGTCCTCATTTCTGACCACAAACTCGTCCCTCTCCCGGTACATGCCCTCCGCTCCGCTGTCTGACAGGTCCTCGTCCGTAAGTCCTTCTATGGCCACACTGGACAACCGAAAAGCCAGCTGGCCTGGGGGGGTCTCCTTCGTCCCCTGCTGCCCTGACGTCACCGTCGCCCCTGACAACGCCGTTGCCGGGCCCTCCGTGGGAGCGTCCGTCTGCTGCAAATGGGTCTTGGCGACAGGCTGATGCCCGCTTGGAGCCTGGTCTTGTTTAAGGAAAGAGCTGGACATTCTGGTGTCTAAAGTGAGGTAAAAGGAGAAGAAGCAAACATAAAATATTACGAAAAGAGTGTGACCCCATACATTATCATTGTCATCATCAAAGTGCCACTTAAAAACAACAAGCTATAGGAATAAAAACATCCCTACTGTTAACTATTATCCAAACAAACCACTGTGCACTCCTACCTGTCCTTTGTCTTCTGTCGGAGGGCTCATCCAGGGCAGAGAGAGCAGAGCTGATGCTGTTCTGAAGTGCCTGGTTCTTCCCAACGCTCTCCTCCTCATCCGAGCTGAACGAAGGAAGAGTCTCCAGGTTCCTCTGCATCTGCAAGTCCTCCTCCAGGCGCTTCTGCTGCGAGAAAGTCAACCCATGGCCCTCCGGGGCCACCACAAGGCCCAAAGTGGTCTGCTGCAGCTTAGGTGTCAGGGGGAGAAAGGGGCCCTGGGGCTGTTTGGAGGAGCTAGAGGGCCTTCTAGAGCGGCTGTTGCTACGTGCCGGGGTGGAAGACAAGTTCTGTTTGGGTCCGGATTTGATAAAGTCAAGGAAGGAGCCGATGAAGCCGGTTTTGACCTCCGGCTGTTTCTCTTCCACCTCGCGGATCTTCTGTCGGATCCTCTCCTGGTGCTGGTAGCTGTCGTACACGGGGTCCGCGGCGGTCGGGGAGCTGGTGTCACTTCCCCGCGAGTTCTGCCGTTTGGCCTGGGCCGTGCGTTTCCCCGGCCGCGGCTGGCCGTTCTCCTCCTCCGGCCCCGCCGGCTTATTGGCCGAGCCCTTGGGGCGGACCTTCTTCTTGGGGAAGCCATCCAGGCTGGGGCAGTCTATCAGTCCGTCCTCCCTCTTGATGCCTTTCGTCTTAGCCTTGCCTCTGTTCGGCTGCCCGGAGGAGTCGTACGCCTGGCCGGCCAGGTTGTAGTCACTCTCGTCGCCATCTCCGTTAAGAGGAAGCTCTGCCCCGTTCGCTGGAGGTGCGGAGCACCCGTGACCCTCTGCAGCCATGTGGCGTCCGTTGAGAGACATAGTGTGGGAGCTGGTGTTGGTAATGATCGAGTGCTGGGCCTGGGAGAAACTAGGGGACATATGCCTGACGTCCACCGTCTGGAAGGGGCCCTCGGCGTCCGCGTGGTTGCCCATAGCCGTCAAGTCACCGTCGGCACCAGACGTGGCTTTGACAAAGTCCTGTGGAGTGACCCCACATGCGGCCGCTGTGGCAGCCAGGATGTCGTCCACATTGGATAGGATGTTCCTCTCATCTGCCAGCATCATGGACTCTGGGAAGCATATGGACTGGAGGGCGTAGTGGTTCTTGGTGTCCTGTTGTTCCTGGCTGTAAGGGTCCTTGGATGCCAGGAGATGTTTCGAGTCCCCGGGACCCGAGCTTGCCTGGGACACTACTATTGGCCCCTGTTGGCTCTGGCTGCCAGACACACCGGAATCGATCAGCCCCTCCTCCATCTGAAGGTACTGGACTTGAACAGAGCCGGAATCTGGAGCAGGCTGCTTGGCGGTCTTCTGGCCCTGATGGAGGAGCGTCTGTTGGAGCAGGATCATCTGACTGGGCTCCAGTAGAACCTGAGTATTGGGTATTCTGATGTATTGTGCCTGAGCTGCCTGGGTGTGCACGTGATTGTGGTGGTTCTGCTGCTGGGGCTCTGTCGTCTTTGGATTGGCACCGCCGTGTTCTTGGCTGAGAGTGTCCATCCTCTCATCCTTCACCTGGGCCATGCGGTTCTGACTCGAGCCTGCAAGGTGCTCTTCAGAGCGCAGACTGCTCCGGATGACGCTCTGCGTGTTATAGCGGTCGTCCATTTTGGAGACCACGTAGACCACGTTGTTGGGGGCTACCAGGTGGCCGGGAGAGGTCTCCAAGGACGCCTGCTGGAGAGCCTGCAACTCCTGGAGGGGAAGCTCTTCGAGTTTGAGTTTACTGTAGGCGGGCTTCAGGTCCTGCCCCGAGGCCCGGTAGTTGTTCTGTAAGGCTTGCGCGTGAGCGACCGATGTGTAGCTGGGAGAGGGTGCCGACAGCAGGTGGTGGGAGGGGGTCTGCTGTTGGGACAGAGCGCCGTCAGTGGGCCCACCGGCAGAGGACTGCATCAGAGAGTAGTCCTGCGGCGAATTTGCAGCCGGAAGACTCTGGTTGCGTGAAGACGTGTAGGAAGAGGTGAGCGACTGTCCCACCGGCCCCTGGGACATAGAAGGGTACGTCATGTGAACGGCACCCTGAGAGTGGGCGGAGGGGCTGTAGCTCTGGGAAAGGTTGCCTAGACACAAGCCCTGCAATTGGGCCGCGTACTGGGCCTCCTGGCCCGGACTGGAGGAGTAGACCCGGGTCTGACTGGCAGACACCATGGAAAACGAAGGCAGAGTTTTGTAAAGGGAAGGCAGCGTGTCACAGGAGGAAGAACGAGAGACCTGTGCCTGGGAGGTGTTGTAGATCTGAGGAAGGCTGTCGGACAGCAGGCTGGGAAGCTGGGTCGACGACTGGCTGGCGATCACGGAGCTCTGCTTCTGGCCGGGGGAGGAGTAGCTCTCCGGGGAGCCACCCGAGAGTGAATGACTCTCCCCTCCATTGGAGGGATGCGGCGGAGCCATTTTGGAGGAGCAGACTTTAGCCTGGGGCCCAGTGGAAGATGAGTATCCAGGGGAGGGGATGGAGGAAGAGTAGGCCTGAGACGCGGAGCCTGTCTTGGGCTGCGGGCCGCCATTGACCCCCTGAGAGGGGTCGCTCCCTGCGGCGGGGCTACAGGGCACCGGGGTGAGACGAGAAGGGTTCTGTTGGTACGACACGTCACCCTCGCCCACAGAGCCCAAGTGGTACCCCTGCTCCGGGGCTGTGTGGCTGTTGGAAGGCCTCTGGTGGTGTTTGATCACACTACATTCCCGCTGAAGTGCCCTTTCAATTGACCCTGAGAAGACGGGGCCGCCATACGGCTGGGGGGCCGACTGGGAGACAGTGAGAGTTGAGGGGAGAAGGCTAAACTGAGGCTGCAGCAGGTGGGGGGCCGACTCCTGGGCGGAGCGGTAAGTGGAGGACTGGATGGGAAGACTAGTGCCAAGCACGGGGGCGGACAAGTGGTTGAAGGCCAGGGCGGTGGGGAGAACAGTCTGTTTGAGGTGGAGAAGAGGGTCATGGTGGTGGAGCAGGCCATTGGCGGAGTTGCTGAAGGCGGGTTCCTGGAGGGCCAGAGAAGGGGTGGCTGCGTAGCTCCTGGAGGGGAAGGCACCGGCGTGCTGGTAGGAGGCAAGGGCAGCAGGGGACGGGAAAGGGGCTGTAGACGGCAGGGCACCAGTAAGGTACAGCTCGGTGGCGGAGGAGTTGGCACCTTTGAGAGAGAGAGAGCAAGACCATATAAACAGAAAACCTGTACAAAAAGAGCACGCCACGCAAGTTTCAACAAAAAAATACAGAACCATGCCATAGTACATTTTTGACTCACCAGTGGGCCATGGGGGGGTCCGGAAAGGGGGGAGCAGTGAGGCACTTGCAGGACCAGCCTGAAGGCTTCTGGACTCCATGGCAGACAGGAAGTTCATGATTGAAGTCTCTGAGGTATTTGAGTCAAACACTGGCAGTCCTGAGCGAGACAAATAGTTCAGTGTTATAACTACACCCAATCTCAATTGGAAAAAATGAAAACAACAGTGTTACACTGAAATAAATGGCTCACCTGTAGGGTGGTGGTGTGTGGTTGTGTAGGTGGAGGTATAGGCTTGCCGCTGGAGAAGCTCCGGGTCCAGGTGGTTTACTCCATAACTTGCACTAGAGGAAGAAATATATACAGGGCACTAGTCTCAAAACGAACATATTACACAAGACGGGACAAACCAACTGAAAGTGCTATGTCTGACAACCAAACAGCGAGATAGCGTTGGCCTTAGAGGAAGGAATTCTCTGAGATGCTGTTCATTCCATATTTCTGCTGCCCAAAATTGAGTGTCCCTCTCTGTCTACCATGCACTGTTGAACTGAAACAGATTATATTAATAGCTTTATGACGTAAGGTTCCTAAAGTGTGTCAGGCACTCGCAAGGCATGTTTAAATTTGTCACATTGCCGGTCCTCTGCACTCGATACAAATCTCCATCCATTGTTATATTTGTGCCATTGGAAGACATGAAGAGTTTTAAAGAAACATCTTGCAACTTGTAATAGGGGTGGGGAAATATATCCAATCAATAATAGATGTATCGCTGCTTCTTCTGCGTTGGATGTAGTAAATACACTGTGTATACATTTGTCAATTGTTTAAGCCACTGGCTCACAGCCACAGAAATAAAACACTAACAAACAGAAGATGGGGGGACTTTTTGTGTCTGCAAACTACTTGACAAGATAGACATAAAGCAGAATTGGGCAGTTTATGACAACTCAAGGCCGCTACCAGCTAAAACATGGAAAGTTGCACACAAAAACAGCCTTGGACTAGGCCCATGTCAGAGACAAAGTACAGTTAAAAAACTTACAGTTAACTAGGCCAACACCAGTAAAGAATGGCACTGTGCCCCCCAAACCCCAAAAAATGTTTTGATATCAGGTAGATGGTCACAGCGCCTCACTTTTTCCACATTTTGTTATGTTTCGACTTTATGGGACGCGTCAGTGCATAGCCATTTTCAAATTGCTCCAGAGATGTTCAATCGGATTCAAGTCTGGGCTCTGGTTGGGCCACTAAAGGACATTCACAGAATTTTCCTGAAGCCACTCTTTTGATATCTTGGCTGTGTGCTTAGGGTCGTTGTTCTGCTGAAAGATTAACCGTTGCCCCAGTCTGAGGTCAAGTGCTTTCTGGAGCATTCATCTTTCTCTATATCCTAGAGCTAGTCTCCTAGTTCTGGATGCTGAGAAACATCCCCACATCATGATGCTGACACCACATTTCGCTGTAGGGATGGTTTTAGCCGGGTGATGAGCGGTTCCTGGTTTCCTCCAGACATGACGCCTGGCATTCACGCCAAAGAGTTCCAACTTTGTCTCATCAGACCAGAGAACTCCAGACGGCCTGCCAAGTGCCTTTCACTAACAAGTGGCTTCTGTCTGGTCACTCTAAGCCTGATTGGTGGATTGCTGCAGAGATGATTGTCCTTCTAGAAAGTTCTCCTCTCTCCACAGAGGAACACTAGAGCTCTGGCAGAGTGATTATTGCGTTCTTGGTCACTTCCCTGACGGAGGCCCTTCTCTCCTGATCACTCAGTTTAGACGGCCGAGCAGTTGTAGGAGGAGTCTTGGTGGTTCCAAACCTTTTTAATTTACTGTTGATGGAGGATACTGTGCTCATTTGGGGCCTTCACATCAGAAGGATATTTCTGTACCCTTCCCCAGATTTGTAGCTTGAGACATTCTTGTCTCGGAAGTCTACAGACAATATCGTTAACTTCATGCTTGGTTTATGCTCTGACATGCACTGTCAACTGTGGGATCTTAAATAGACAAATTTGTGCCTCTCCAATCAACTGAATTTACCACATATAGAGTTCAATTCAGCTGCGGAAACATCTCAAGGATCAACAATGGAAACAGGATGCACCTGAGCTCAATATTGAGCTTCATCACAAAGGCTGTGAATACACATGTAAAGTTAGTTGTTTTTTAATAATTTTTTTATTTGCTCAGATTAAAAAATAAAAAATAATGTAGTCATTGTGGTGCAGTGTGTATAAAATATTTAGGGGGAAATTAACTAAATAAATTGGGAATAAGGTCATAACATGCGGCTCTGCATCTTTTATTTAAAAAAAACATGTTCGTAAACATACTACTGTTCATGACTTGGCACAACTACTATTAAGAAAAAGCTAAAGAGAGCCTATGTGTAGGCAAAGCCAAGTAAACCCAACAAGCCTAGGCAAATAAGAGGGGATATACCGGCAACTGTATTCATTCGGGGATAACTTATAGTATATGTTCTGTTCACAATGTCATCAAATTGAGCCTTCAAACTGGAAGTATTACACACTGACGTCATGCTAGGAACAACTCCGGTAAGGTTAATTTTTTTATTTATTTTTTAATTGTCTGGATTTAGATAAAAGGGCTGTCTGGACAAGGACATTTTGTTTCTTGAACCATTTTGAATTAAGTAGGTAACAGAATTAAGCTTCCCGACTAGCAAATACACAGCATTTATGCACCCATAGACTTTTCCGTCATTTGTTCCAATTTGTTTGCCAATTATTATATTTCCCAGCAATGACCTCTCTTTGTAGATGGTTATTCCTAGCTGGGGCAGCAGTGCATATAAACTTGTTAGATAGTTCCCAAAGCGGTCCCAGGGAATCTTTAGTTATTTTTTACTTCAAGCATCATGAGGCATCATGTTTTTGACCCACTCGCTATCAGGCAAAATTCCCAAAATGTTTTGGATGGATGTTATTTGTCCAGCTATGGCATGGCTATAGTTTGAAGTATTTGGCAAGAAAGGTCCGAGAACCCCAAGTTCACTTCAACACGGTAGTTGTTTCCCCAAGCAGTAGGACTGAGTTGCAAGGACGGAGTGTAGAGCTCGGTTCCCGGCTAAATACTTGCTTGTCTGGACAAGTGGAGTGAATCATCAACTCGTTCACACCATTATTTTAACACTAGTTGCTTGTAAGCACAACAACTGCTTTCCTAGTAGCAGTTGAAGTTAAGCCATAACAGGTTTAAAGCTATCGCCATAAAAAGTTGGGGGGGGGGGGGGGGGGTAACACTTCCACCACAAAAAGTAATTTAAACCATGGCCTTTAGTGGGGTAAAAGTGAAACATGTTACACAGAAATATTAAATGATCGCAGATTGGCTTCGCATCGTGTATCTCAGTAAATCATGTTCCAGTCTTAACTGATCAACATATTATAAGGCAGCTATTTCAATGTTAGCCAACGTTCTATCTGATGTAGTAAGCTGGCAGCAGTGGTGTAACTTTGAGAGGCTCCATAAGCACAAGCAAAACTCTTCGTATTTCTTTGCTATAATTTAGCTTGTCTAACATTAGATGTCAACACGTTGGCTACGTTCGTGACGCGCGCAGTTAGGCGAGGAGGTCGCTAAAGTAATGCCCTAATGTAAGCTAGGCCGAGATCACCGATTTTTCGTTAAAGGTGACCTATTTACTCTTCGTTTTACCTTGGCTTGATGTTTGCGGTGCTCCGATCGTAGGCCCAAGCTACGGTCTGCGCTGTTGCGGCCAGCGGGTCCGCAAAGCTGGAAGTGGGGTAATTCCTGTCCATCATCCGGTGAGAGCTGCACTTCACCGACGATGGTGCTTCGTGGAGCAGCAGGCACACATTCAAGCGCGACGCCTTTTAAAATACTCACATTCTCGCAGTACATAGATTTCCAACTTGTGGAGCGATAATCCAGAATTATTACTTTGTATCTAAAAGCAGATTTGTTGATATACCCAGCGAATCAGAAGTATGTTGGCACTGCATGGGTCTATGCATCCATGATGGTTAATTTCCCAGGATGCACTGCAGTAACCCCCACGTACCAGCCTGCTGAATTTTGTTGCCTCTACCTGTATAGCTTGTCTAATAGAATGACACATCATCATTTTCTCAATAAGTTTCTAACAGTCCCAAACACTTAGTACACTCTAAAAAGATTCTTGTTTAAAATACTAAAGGTTGATCCATCAAAACTCACCATTAAATACAAGTCTTAATTAAAATAGACTTTATTATTTGAAGTAGCATACTTAAGTCAAGGTAGGAAATAGCAGTAGTAGCAAATACAGCAGTGTATTGACACGTGTCCTGATTTATAAACATATCGTCCAGCCTAAAACACATTTATACATCAGGAGTGGATAATTGCTATTCAGGGGCCTGTTCACAGCTTCATCTGTATATTACAGAAATTGGACACCATCATACAAAATTCAACACAAATATTGAGAAAAAGAAAATGCACAACTAGGATCCTTCCACATTGTAAATGTTTCTGTTTTCATGTATCAAAACATGGTCTATCCCTGTGGGCAGTGCATGTAGCTACCAATTAAGGGAAAACTTATACTTTTAGTAATTAAAATAAACGGTCAACAATGTATTGCTGTCTATAAATAAATGGATAGATATTATTGATAAATAAATTTAAGCAGAGGTTAAAATCATTGTTACTAAGAGTGATTACAGTCTTGCTCTAAAGATGCATCAATTGTGGGGAGACAGTCAATCCAGAAAATTCACAATAACAAAAGCAAAAAAGAGTGTCTACAGTAAAATTACTTCAAAAGATCAGATTGGCCCATCGTTGAATTATTCATTTTTCAATGTGTGAATATTGCATATAATTCCGACTGTCATAATCTACTCAAAAACAGAGGTACAATTTACAAATATGATTACAATATAAAATATTCTTAATTGGAGGTGATCCTAGTTTTTGCAAGTAATGAGTTACTGCTTAACAAGTTAGGGCTTTCCATACAATACAATCAATTATTCAAATTTTTCCTTTTATAAAACCAATGAAAGGTTTAGTATAGAAATGAGAGGATATTTTTGAAAATAAAAAAATTGTGACCAACTCACAAAATTATTAAAAAGTTATAGTAACCATTCAATACTTCCATAAAAACATAGGACATATGGCAAATACATTTCTAAAACAACATGTAATCTGGAAACAAGCAAGAATTCTTCCGCATCTTGACAAAAACAAATATGCAAACACCCGGTGAAAGATGCTATCTTTGAATACTTCCATGTCGTGACCTGATGAAAAACAAAACACAAGCACATTTTCATCATCTATGCTGACTGATGGGTTGTGTGTGTGGTTATGAGTAGTTATGATAAGTGTATGAAAAAGTGTTTTCAAAACACGATTGCGCGAGAACATACCCGGGGTAAGGAGGAGGTGGGGCGTCATGTGGTCCCGTTTTGGCAATGGCCTGCTCGTAGGAGGGCAGCCCTGGGGGGGGCAAGACCTCTACAGTAGCTGCATGGGGGGGTACAGGGTGTAAGGAGATCTCCTCCGTTCTCCGCATGATCAAAGAGGCGTTACTGCGCCTTGGACGCATCCTGACAGATCTGTGAGAGGGTAACACATAACCAGAAGCCAAATGAGTAAGCAGCTATTTGACACAAAATTAAAACAAATGTAAGCATTATTTTTGATAAATAAAAAATGTTGCTTTGGTGTTTATACCCCCATGTAATCATGATAAGCAGACTCACCCAGCCCTGGAAAAGTTGTCCTTAAACCTGCCATAGCAGAAGTACCAGATCAGTAGGCCAATTATGACAATTGCAATCCCTGCTGCAATCAGACCCACCAGCAATGAAGTCACATCCAGGCGTGATGGGGGCTTGTCCTTCTCTGTAGGACCAAACCACAAATGGCTTGTAAGTTAACAACAGGGAGTTGTAAGTAGAAAGCAGGGGTGGATATTATGTAAAAAGATCAGCAAAAGTTTCTGTCAAGGCCGCTAATACTGACTCCAAGCGCTATGCTAGGCTTTTTGGGCATCCACCATCGTTAAGTGCATCAACAGGATACCTCTTGGCATGTGCTTTACCTTAATAACTAGCAACAGTTAATAATCACTTTTAAGATTGAATAAATACCACACAATGTTCCACAAAAGTTTAAAAAATATCACCCCACTCCAGATATACAATTAACTCTTACCTGCTATGTATTTCTTCCAAAAGGCATCCTGAAAATTTTGATAAATAAAACAATCAATCAATCAAGTAGCAATGGAACAGATCAGAATAATTAACATTATCTATCTATCTACATATCTATCATATACTCATATGCTCAACAGAGAATAGCATGACTTAACTGTAGCTGGGGTATTTTCAAAAACCTCCCGTGCTTCTTCGTAGTTGCACACTTCTTCATTACACTCTCTCTCCAAATTGCCAGGAGTGAAGATTTCAAAGTCCAATCGGTTGAAAAGTAGATGTCTGCCCAAGAATTTATTTGCAGTCTCCTCTTCAACAAATACTAGATGATTAAGTGTAATTGAAAGTGAAAATAAAGATGAACAATCCCCTCTAATAAAATCTTAATACGATCTCCCACGAATTCCCTTACCTTCCTTGGATTGATCTTCTACGGCTTCAAGTAGAAGTCTAGTGCATGCCAAGTCTCCACAGGGAAGAAATTGGTATAAACAAAATATAAGTAAAATCATGGCCATTCACCTGTTGGTAATGGAATGGGGGTTTAATGAACTAGCACATACAACGCGACCCCAGACTGTTACTTAAATAAATATGCACAACATACTCACTCACCGAAACCAAGTTGTCTGATAATAGTAAATCTATGTTGTATTATTTTGAAGGTGAATTATAAATCAGCTTAAATTCTGGAAGTAGGCTTTAGGCTATTGTTTGAAATGCGTTTGGACGTTCAAAGATAACGCTGAACAGGAAAAGCAGCCAGCGTTTTCAGTTGGCGCAGTCGGCGAAAATAGTGGTAATGTTCTTAAGTTCCATTCAGAAAAAAATTATCATGTCCAACTAAACGTAGCCTATATATACAGAGTTAATTGTAGAATTTAACTGTATGTTCCATAAATGTAAAAGAGTAAAAATTACCAGGAAGCTACTAAGTTTCTGTGTACTCAAAACAAAACTGACCCCACCTACCGTGAAAGTAGTCTACCTGTGTAGACTCAACTAATCGAACGTTTCACCTGCAGAAACTGATTTTTTATTATTCAAAGTAAACACTAGATGGCACTAACATTGCAAAATACGTTTTTGTCGATCCACAAAATCTTACCCAAATATGTTTTATTTAATCAGCACACGTTATAACAGCATGTGTTGTACTCGTAGGCCACTATATATGTATATCTTAATCATACGTCATATATTAACAGTTACTGAGATCAGTGATTCTTTGTAGAGCGTCCGGATCAGTAAATTCCCTCTTAGCATAGGATATTACACATTCAATTTTGGACTGATCATGGACCCTAATAATAATTATAATAATAATAATAATAATAATATAAATGTCCTCATATTTCAGAAGCCAATAGGATACTGTCACTGCTACTGATTCCATGCAAGACCATACCATTCACACATTCAGCCCTAAGAGGCAATACATTCATACATTTTATTTACTTTTTTTCCGAGATAAGAAAAATAACGAATATTCTTTCTCGAAATCTTGATTTATTTATGTCATTATCTTGAAAAAACGAATTTGCCACGGGACGTTTTTTCTTGAGATTTGGAGATAACGAGATAAATTACTTGAATATCTCGAGATCTCAAGAAAACATCTATAACTAATCTCAGTTATATGTCAACGGCGCTGGATTGATCATGATCGTGCACCACATCTCTTGACTCAAGGCCTGGCATGGCCTGAAGCTTTATGGCTTGTCGTTACAGATCCTGGGCTGCACATTATTTGCGGAGCGTTGCTTTTGTGTATCTGACAATTTCCTGTCACGTCTTGAATTAAATGTGCACTTAATTCAGCTGTAACATCGGTATTTTCTAAATCAAATAGGATTTAACTGTGAAATATTAAGGCACTTAGGCATTTTTGTGTATTAAAAGCAGTGTAATGCAAAAATAAATTAGACCTACAGTAATTTTTCATCAACGGTGTCATTTGTTACAACAGAATAATTGTAGGCCTACATGGAAAACTGTTGGACGTGAAATTGGCGCTGATAAAGTAGTAAATTAAACCTGGGAAACAAACATGTTTGAAACATACATGCTTATTACTTACTTGCATTTGTTTGTTTTTTTTGTTTCAAATACCCTAGTCTGCAGATGTTCATCAGACTTCGCATTAGCCTCGCATCAGAAAATTATCTTACTTGTTTAATCTATTTAAACATGGGCTATCTGTGAATGTTTCCATCTCGGTCTCAGGTCAGATTGAACTTTAAGTGATCATTCAATCTAGGTCACGGGTTACCTTCAACGTTCTTACGGGTGTGCCCTCCGCCAATTCGGTTTCCCGAACTAGTTTCTCAGTTAGTTGACTAAACGGGTGCAGTCCTGGTTACTTGGCCAGTTCTGAGGCTGTTGTTATGGAGGACTTTAACTTGAACTGGATGTTTAAAACTGCTGATATCTTAAAATGTTTTACGAGTCTTGTGCAATCGATCACAAAACATAGGCCACAGAAAATATGTTATAAGTAAGATTTCTTTGTTAGAACTGATCCTGTTCTGCATACTGGTATTCATGTGTGTTTTATATTTATGTCTTCAATATATTTTGGATATAACCCTCCAGTTGACTGTAGGCGACACTACAATGAATAGATCTGGATGTCAGGATATCTAAGAGACATTTTAATACATTTCTTGGACTTTTTTTCTTTTATATATATACATATATATATAAAGCATTAGCCAAAAATCATGCCACTTTTAAGACATTTAGAATTAAAAATAAATACTATACTTGGTACACTTCAAATGTGGAAATATGCGTAAACATGCCTGCTCAACACATTCCCTATCTGATATACATGACCTAATATACTGAGATCCAGATCCAATATTACTGAGAAACCAAACATGGGCTTTGGCTAACACTGCTTGTGAGGGACTGGCAAAAGTTTAGACGTCTTCAAAATCTTTAAAATCTTGAAAACCATGTACATACATGGTGAAAAGGCTAAATGTACTTTTTATTTGAACAGTTGTTCTGAATGTATAAACAATCCAGCAATAGTGGTTAAATCAAGACTGTGTTTAATCTGACATTCCTCTGCAAGTAACACTGGACTCTAGTCATGTGACTGATATGAGTGAGATTTGTGATGTATCCAATTATCATTTTATAAAACCAGGCTCTCTTTTTAACTAATGCAGTGCGTTTGTTTTGGTGTGAATAGATTGGGTTGACAGTAGCGTGGAAAAATAAATATTCCTATTGCATTTCCATGGATCTATTGCTGTTTCTGAATGTTTCTATTTCGTTTAGACAAATTCATTACTTTGACGTTCTACATGTCTTACATACAAATACAAGTGTATAAAGAGCTTAAAAATGTGTGCAGATCAATTAGACACGCATCTAATAATGCATTCTGCCCTGTTCAATCCCCTAATCCCGGGGGCTATTGGTATACATCCCGTAGATTTCTGAGATGACTCCATAATGAGTCAAAACGTAAATATATGCTTTTTCTCAATGTCACAAAAAATAAATTATATGACATAAATTGAGCATGTTGAGTTAACAAATTAAAAGTTGTCTTTTATGGTGCGTGCGCTTGAACTTGCCAATAAATTGCGGATCAGAATTGGGGCTTTAAATAAAATAAAGTCATGCTTTTCTCCTGAAATTAGAATGACAACCCTGTATAATGGTGATATGGTGTCTACAAATGCTGCCCCAACCAAATCTATTGATGCAGATTAACCATATTTACCACAATGCTGTGCTTTGTAACTGGGGTTTCTTTATCTCTTCATTGTAAGTAAGACAGTCTTCTCTTAGTGAGGAGAGACAAACATTGAATCTTTTTTAGTTTACAATGCATTGCTGGGCAAAACCTTCCTTAGGAAGCACATGTCGGTTAGTCATCGGTCATGCGCACAGGACTTTATCAGCCTTCAAAGCACTAAAGTGAACACAGAACGTGGTAAATATAAGATATTCATTTTTTGCTCCATCCATCCATCCATCCATAAATTTTCCGCCGCTTATCGGTTGCTGGGTTGTGGTGGCAGCAGGCTCAGCAGGGTATTCCAGCCTTCTTTATCCCCAGCAACACTTTCCAGGTCCTCCTGGAAGATCCTGATGCGTTCCTGGGCCAGACGAGATATATAATCTTGCCAGCGAGTTCTGGGTTTACCCCCGGGCCTGCTACCAGTAGGGCGTCCCTGGAAAACCTCCAACGGAAGGCGCCCAGGAGGCATCCTGATCAGATGAGCAGAGAAGCAATTCTGAGGTACCAAAACTGTACACACTCCTCCCCCCAGCTATGCCTTGAGATTCTATCCATACAAATTGCAACGGGGCAAGGGGCAGCCCTGGGGGAGTCCAATATCCACTGAAAATGTATTTGACTTTGTGTCACGTATACGGACAAAACTCTCACTCCAGTTATATAGGGAGCGAATGTCTCCCAACGGCCCCAGTACCCAAACTCCTGCAGTACCACAAGTTGTAGGCCATCTTCAAGTCGACAAAGTACATATAGGCTGGATGGGTAAACTTCCAGGACTCCCCAAACAATCTTGCAAGGGTAAAGAGTCTTCTTTCCAACACCCTGGCATAAGGTTTCTCAGGCAGGCTGAGAAGTGTGATACCCCGATAATTGGAGCCCACTCTCCGGTCCCTTTTTTAAAAAAAAGTGGAACCACCACTCCGATCTGCCATTCCAATGGTACTGTCCCCGACCTCCACACGACACTGAAAAGGCGAGTCAACCAAGACAGCCCAATAATTTCCCGAGCCTTCAGCATTTCTGGGAGAATTTCATCCACACCCAGTGCCTTGCCACTGAGGAGCATCCTGACTACCTAATTTACCTCTGCCAGGGATATTGCTGAGATTTCCCCCGTCTGTGAACTCTGCCTTCTCCACAAAGGAAGGGTTGGTATGGTTAAGAAGTTCCTCAAAGTTCTCCTTCCACCGCCCAACAATATTCCCAGTCCAGGTCAGCAGTACTCCTTCCGACTCTCAACAGAGCCTTGGCCAATACCTGCTTTCCTTTTCTGAGCAGTCTAGCGGTTTGTCAGAACTTCCTTGAGTCTAACCGAATGTCTTTTTCCATAGTCTCCACAAACTCCTCCCATACCTGGGTTTTGCCTATTTGACTATCGAAGCTGCAGCCCTTTGGGCCGCCCGGTAACTGTCTGCTACTTTAGGAGACCTCTGGGCCAACCAAGCCTGCGGCCAACTCAGTCTGCGGCTTCCTTAACCACTGGTGTTCACCAGCGGGTTGTTTGGTTGCTGCCACGACAGGCACAGTCGACCCTCTGACCACAACTCCTGGCAGTGTCTTCCACATGTAGGTTTTGAACATGTTCCACTCGTAAATCAATGTTCTCATCCTTCCTCGGGATGCACAATTAGTTCTTCCAGAGTTGGAAGTTAAAGATTTTCTGGAAAGGTTCCTCAACCAGACATTCCCAATTTTCCCTCACTACACGTTTGGGTACACCAGGTCTGTCCAGCAGCTTCCCCCTCCATCTGACTCAATTCACCACCCGGTGGTGATCAGTTGACAGCTCAGCTCCTCTTTGTTTTGTTGTTATTTCATATTTATTCTGCTTTTAAGCATGGCACTGCTTTGAAATAGACCTAGTCTCATCCTGTTACCCCTGCATAGATGAAAACATCATAATAATGTTAATTTTGAAGACAGGGTATGGTGTATGTGCTATAGTATAATTTTCTAAATAGATTTGAATGATAATGATAAATATGAATACATTCCTGTAGGTGTTCATAAGACACTGGGCCTTCTACAGAATCAGAGGAAAGGTATTCAGGTTCAGCTGCACCCAGAGCCACGGAGCATTTGAACAGAATCAGAACAGGGGATTGATGCCATAACAAAGATTCAAAATCCCTATCAGGACGGAGAGCCTGCTTCTGCTGGCACTGGCAAATCCTGTATGCTTGTGTTTACATTTCTGTGTAAATAAATGTATCTGTCTCTGTGGTTCTAGGCCACTGTTTGTGTAAAGTAGAGATATGGAGTCGACGTCACACTTGCTGACTACTACTGGTGATAATTGAAGGGCAAAGGCAGTCCATGGTCTCTTCTGTTCTCGGCCATGTCTCTGGATACTGTCAGGATGTTAGATGTGCCATGAGGAAGGTTGATACAGACAAGAGGCCTGCTGTAAAGGGGGGAATTCCTCCTTTATCTGGTGTGTGATGCCACATACTACTGCCATCTGGCACCTTGCACAATGGCACAGTTATGATTGATGGCACTTTTCATACTTGAATAGGCCATTCATTTATTGAAGCTGCTTATCATAAGATCAATTTTCTGCACAAGGTAAACATAGTGTCGTGGTGAATGATGATCTGTGGTGCATTAAGCTAACACAGCATACTAATATCAGTTCATTTGCCTTCCAACACTGAACAGTGTGGAAATACCTGTATCTAACCAAGATAAGTGAGGGGTCGCAAATGTGCTAGATAAGCCAAGAGCATGACACGAGGTATACAACTGGGGCATCTCATGTCACACTCAATTCATGAAACAGTTTCTGACCGTGAATCGAATTAATGAGCTTGAGAGACGCAGCCAAGAGACCTTTGGGATGAGGACGGAAACATGGAGTCTGAGCAGAGGGGAAATCGGAGGTGGAGAAAGAGGGCGAGGAAGAGCAGGGGCAGGTCAGGAAGAGTTTTTCATACATTCCGTAAAGCTTAGCTCTCCATCACTACATTAGTCTCCATGTGCTCTGCCTTGTAGGTCAGCACGAGGAGGTTATGCTCCTTGGAAAGTGTTGTGTGATTGACTCCTCCTGATAAGGCCAGGCGATGGTGCTCCCAGTGGACTGGACACTGCAACGGGAGTGAGTGGCAATGAGTTTATGCAGGCTACATGCAGTGATGTCACTGAATGGCACACTGAACCGTGTCGCGCATCAAGTTGTTGTGTTCATCAAAGGGGCTTTCTAGAAACAGACGGCAGTTCTATGCCATTTCTTTTGCACCAGAACATTGCATGTATCGATAACACAATCGCAAGTTGTTACAGTCATAACACGTTCGAACTGCATATGCTGACGACAAACCCATACAGCATAGTTCACAGCCTACATAATGCAAGTTCAGATTTGTGGGGACATTTCTACAGTTGTAGAATGTAGATGTTCTATCTCAATCAAAAAATAATTAGAAGAGTTCAAATCATTTACTATGCTCACAGCTGAGACAGACTGCTCGTCAGTTACTGTAACACTGTTCTAACCTCAGCAGATGGGAGCTACCTTGAGGTCACGCCAACACTTCAATCACCACCATTCTATCATTGCAGAATAGGTGACTAATTTGTCACTTTCAGTAACAGACTATGTCTCACCCCTAAACCCCTCCCAATTCAGAGACTATCTTTCCCTGCCATTCAGTCTTTAACCTGAGCCAGATGTGGAGATTGGCTAGGGCTAACTCTGTTGGGAAGTAGAGAACAACATTTGATTATACTTGTGGTTGAAATACACTGCAGTAGCTTGATGGTAGTTCAACAATAATCGTATTTGGATAGTGATTAAAATAGTTCAAATACTTTTTTGTTTTAAACTACTGTTTAGTCTGGTAATAAATCCCGATTTCTTTAGAAAAAAATATAAAACATTCTTCGCAATTCTACCCTTGTAAAAAACCCAGATAGGAATAGACAAGTTAGGGTCTCATGGGTAGTCCAGGAAACTGGATTGCCAGCTCACAAGTGAAAAATTACTTACCAGTTTTTAATGTTTTGAATCTAAATTTGCAAAACTAAAACTAGATCTCTCTCTTATATATATATATTTATTTCTATATACATATACACTAAATAAATGGAACTTGATGCAAGCTATTTATAACCTAGCTCACTGAGTAATGTTTCTTGGTACAGCACCCCCACCTGGACTCAAGTTTCTGGAAGGTGGATGGATAAATATCGCATACAAAACTAAAACTGACGTCCGTTTCTCTTTCCCACAGATTGTGGGGTTTTACATTTTGCAGGGTTTATATATGACCTGCGATGGATTAAGATTAGATGGATTAAGTTGAGGGATTATTTTTGTATAATATTACTCTCCAATTAAAAGGTTTTCATGCTTACAGAAAGGTCTATGTTTAATGTAATTCTATAATCCATGGAATAAATGTTCCACTTTGTACAATTCCAAACAAATTCAGAACACTTTCGGACGATCTCCATTGCTTTTATTGGATGGATATAAAAATGATGAGATTCGGCCTAGGAATTTTGGAACAAGAAAGGGTGGTGGTAGTTTAGAAGTAGAGAAGGGGAGGGTGTATTAGGCAGAGGGGGACAAAGTCTGGAGACTGGTCTTAACAGATGCCAGGTTGCCTTTCCAGGAGCTGAGGCTGTCGAACAGCTGCTGCCACTGCTGCTTGCCAAAAGTGCGGTGCGTGCTGTGGCTGGGAGGGAGGAGAGAATGGCATAGCGTTGAGATTGGCACAATGTTAAAATTGATAGACATAGGAGAAGGCCAAGGACACGCCTGGCACCATTGAGGCACTCATGGTACAAAAGCAATGGTAAACCTGACCCCTGAAATGCACCAATCGAAAGCTCAGAAAAAGGTTTTGTGGGGTCATTAGAAACACAACTTTCAATTAAAAGTTTTAAGGTTCAAAGTAAATGTATTTGATATCAAAAGAAGCAATTGCGTCTTACAAAATAAAAAAGATATCTCTTTAAAAACATGCTCTTCATAGTGCCATAAGAAAAAAAAAGCTTGGCTAGACACTCAAGACAAGATCAGCTAACCTCTACAAGAAAAATAATAGCCAAAGTGGCCATAACATCTTGAACTCTATAAAAACAATGTATATGTCTAGACAGCAGCTCTCATTGCACAGCACCGGTGAATCGTACGCTAAACTGAGAGTACAGTAGAAATGACAGCCCTACAACAATTACAACACTTTGACAAATAATAGCCCGACTTGATGGGATTCAGTCTATGAATCTAAAGTAGCTTACCTTACAACAACCTTCCTCTGTGTCTGATCAATTTTGCAGTACACCATTTTGGTACGGACAGCTTTAGAAAAACGAAAGAGGATGATTTAGCTAGGCATTTCAAAGCTTTGAACAAAAAGAAAGATTGCAAGATAAATTCTAAAAATAATAATAAACGTTTCATATTAGCTTAGAGCCTAGAAAACCTCTCACACCCGTTTTAATCATTGTGTAACTTGGGAAAAAGGTAAAATCTTCTCAATACATGGCTACGGATTAAAGGGACAGTTTCTACTGACTACATTCAATTGTGTTAAGCCAGGCAACATTTACCTGCCAACTCATTAATGACCATGCAACCATAACTCTGACATCGAACTGCTCGTCGGACTAGGGGTAAGCAGTAACATGTTTAATTTCCTCAAATGTTGAATAATCCCTTTAAGCACTTACAGGTTGTGTCACCATTTTAGACACTCTTAGAACACCAGGACAATAACATCGCTTTGACCTTGGTACAAACAACGCAGCTCATATTACAGCTGATCGGAGACTTTTGAAACGGATGTGGTAGAGCGGCGACAACCAAACGTTCATACCGTCGATGACGAAGGCCTCCACGTCCTCAGCGCCAATCTGCAGCTCCTGCTGCATGGTGTCAAAGGAGACCTCCTTGAACTCCACCGCCATGCCCATGAACGTCAGCAGGCGCATTTTAGCCGTGTTCTGTTCATGGGACAGGCCTGGAAATAGATACATGCGGATCATTAATCAGCCAGCGGGTACACTCCATTACACCTGGCCTGGGGAGTTTCCCTGAGGTAATTACATATCTATTCAGCAGCGTGCAGCCAGGCTATCTAACCATATTAACACAAACACTACTCCGCTGGCTTTGTTTTCAGGGCGCATCCCACTCACTCCTGTAATTAGACCTCGGCCGTCACACTGCGGACAGAGACCCACTGCTGACATGCACACATTCCTGCCCTGTGTCAACAAAGGATGGCTAGTTGGCTTCTCTAATGTGTGTGTGTGTGTGTGTGTGTGTGTGTGTGTGTGTGTGTGGGCACATTTCTGTGGGAGAGAAAAAGAACAAAAGATTGCAGTTGATACACACACTTATGCTCACTCACCAAGAGAATCGATGAAATCTTTGTTGCTCTCGTAGAACTTCACGTATGCCGCTAGTTTAGCACTCACAAAGATGGTAAGAAGCTAAGAGTGAAAGACAAAGATGAGGTACAGCAACAGTAAGAATTAAAAATTGTCGCTTGCACAAAATAATGTTGCAGCATATTGCACAGTGTAAACATTCCAACAAACTATCACGGTGTAAAACTTTAGTATTAAGCTGTACTTTAGACGAGCATTCTGCAACCAGTACCGTTACAAACGTCATATTCTGACATATAACAAACTATTATTAATGAAATGCAATGATAACACAAACAGTCCCTGCATATCTTAAGCCTGAACCTCTCCTTCTCCCTTACTTTGACAGGTCATGCTTGGCTTACTTTCATGTTTCACAAATGTATATTAAAGTCTATGGTTACCAAAGCAACACTAAACACTACAAATCATAGTTTACTTGGGAATTACTGTCAAATTCAAATTATATTTATACAAAACACTAATACAGAGCCATTTGCAACAAATCTCGATATTTCTATATTACTGCTAAAGAGGAATCAATGTTAAGAAGTGCTGATGCTGGTGCTGTGCATCAGCAGGACCTTTGTCACTCACGTCATGGATGAGTTCCCCCTCAAGGAAGCGGACAGGCTTCAGGGCTAGAAGGTGGTCAAACAGGAAGGTGTTGGTGTCTTTCAAAGCCCGGACAATGCATCTGTGGGAACGATGAAAGGCATCAGCATCAGACCCAGGACAACCAGCTTTTCACCAGCTGCATGCAATCGACTTTCATGTGTGTCGGTGGAAGGGGGACGACAAACACGTGTGTACCTGTGGGCATCGACTCGTGCCTGTGAGGCGTTGTCTTCTGTATAACTTCCAAGCAGCTCCACCATGACCTTTGCTGCAGCTTCACTGTGATAGAACACAAACAAACTTGTTAAGACGGATCGATACCAAATGGAGAAAAAGGAAATTATTGCCTCATTCATTTATGTATGTGTATGAAAGGCTCAGGTTGTTTTATTGTTTAGATATTCACAAAAGTTGTAATTAACTTTTATTTACCTTTTCTTGCAGTCAACCAAAGCCTCATAAACTAGCCTGAGCAGTACATGCTTTTTTTCCATGTTCAGATTCCAGTCTGTGATCCACTTACGCACCTGACCACGAAACAAACAAACACACAAACACACACACACACACACACACACACACACACAAACACACAAACACACGTCAAGTAAAGTCTAGCATCAACAAACTATTACATTTGTGAAGAACATGGTCTGGTACGAGATGTGCTTGGTTTCATGTGTACCTGGTCAAGGTCGGTGGGGATAAAGGCGATAGCATTGCAAGTAGCTGCCACCTTGATGAGACTGCAGTAGACTGTATACCTCACTGGGGTGTTCTCTTCCATGCCATGGAACAGGTTACTGAGCCTACACACAATTTATAATGAGAGCACAACATCGTCAATGTTAAACACCAAATCCAATCATGAAACTATGCCGATATAACTTGAGGAAAATATGCACTGACAGCTGCATCCTGAGGGAAGGTCTCTCTCCCTCACGAAACTTCACCAGCTTCTCACACAAACTCTCAATGAGAGCCTCCTGCTTCTCTGTCTCCAGAATCAGCAATAAGGACACAATGCTGTTCATCACACTCTCCACATCTAAAGAAAGACAGAGAAGTATAATTTGAATCTGTAAATTGATTAGACGAACATTTCTGGACAGCAAAATGACAGAAATCAAGAAAGTATCACAAAATAATACAAGCAGTTACAAATATTTCAACAAGTTAGCCTATATTGTTTATGATTCGACCAAGACACAATGGGAATAGCCTGTCCCTCACCTTTGTCATCATCTTTTAAGCAAACATCACAGGCTTCAATGATCTGTGCCAGGTCCACATGGAGACCTCCTTCAGAGTTTTCCTCAGAGATCTCTGCCCCTTTCGATTTTATGTAGGCTCTCAGCTCTGAAGCCTGCACACGGGACATTGATGTTGTAAATAATCAAATAATGGAATCCAGTACACGGATCGTCATATGTAGACACCTTTTTGTCGTTTGAATCGATGTTCTTGTCTTTACAATAATGAAATGAACAACTGGATATTTATTCGGAAACAGCTGTGAACATAGTTAGCTTGACCTATTACATTTATAAAGGAGTAATGACAGCGAGTCTTGAACATATCCGTTAAGTTTATCTTGCTAAAATTATTAGTTTGCAAAGTAACGTAAGTGTTAGTTGAAGGTTGCTAGATGTTTAGTCAAGAAAACAGTATCACACTAAATGTGGCTAATTCTTAGCATGCTAACAAACGGTTTATAGGACACTGTTCTTATGTTGTACACTATTTATCAAAACATTTACAAATAATGATAAATAGAGTACTTATGTTGTACCTGATCTTCCTCCGTAATGTCTATAAATGCCGGGACACTCATTTTTGGTGATGTATTTGAGCCTAGATGAAATCCACGCTCCCACCAAATGCATCAACCAACGGAAAAGAACATCTTAGATTACCGGTGAAGAAGATTCTCTTCCGGGTCATGTTCTTAAAGGTAATGAACAGAAGGCAAGGGTTTTCCGTTTTGTCTTTGTTTTTGTTCATTAGCGACTCAAATCTAAACTATGTAATATTGTTCTATACAATTTTGTAATAGAATATAATAGTATCTATTTTATATTTTGGCAAATGTTTCGCCTGTATTCTCAAGATTCTGAAAAATTGTCTGTGGGTCAACAATGATTTTGTATTGATAAAATTAGATGATGTTGAAACTTTGTCTTTACATCACAGAATGCATTATTATGAAAATATAAACACAAAATAATGCAATGCTCCTTTTTTATTAAAAAAATAAATAGTATTATACACATACTAACAAAGCCTGGCATGTTTTCCAGATGTATTGCGTATTCTAACCGGACTGGATAACCTCAACTAGTTCTACACTCAAAGGTCAAGGATCATTCTAAGTTTTATGGGTCACCTGATAACAAGACCTCCGACTCCTTTTGCCATCCTTTCACTGCTTCATATCCAGGTATCAATCTCCTCTCGCAGGGATTAGACCCTGGATGTCTTGGATGAGAGTTACAGAGGTAGGGGTGATCCCTGGAAGGAGGTTATCTGATTGAATTACATCCCTGTGTGTAGACCACCATGAATAGTCCC
>JAVQJS010118327.1:0-15366 GCA_036024795.1 Galaxias rostratus | reverse complement strand
CAATGTTGCAACTAAAACTTGTGCTACGCGATCCATTTTGACAGAGATAAACGTTGCAGCACATCAGTCACTGCATTTTGAGATCTGGGGTAAAATATCTGTAGGCCTACTTTGACAGCTGTGCCATCAAAAAGGTGGCAATATTTTTTTACAATAATGCAGCAAGTTATTTTGTTGACGTTACAGAACCATAATCCCGAGTTGGTATACACGTTTAATGTTGTGTTGACTGCATAACGAAAAAGCTAGGTACTAGATAGTATGGACGGTTACAAATAAGGAGTGTGGAGAAAGCTAGCCATCTGGGCCATTACCTACAGTCTGTCATCGGGGTATTGCTCAGAGGTATTGGGCAAGGAAATGATTTCCATTGCAATTTACCAGGGCGTAATCTTGCCTGTTCAAATCAAATCGAGCGCACACACTTCCACGACCAACAAATTATCAAAAACCTAAACATTGAACATCCTACAACGAAGGCTTGATAGTGATAATCTGTTAGTAGGCGTGGGAATAACAAGAGTAAGTGCTTACCATCTTGCCGGTTAGATGAGTGCGTTATCCTGGTGATGTGAACGAAACAAAACTGTAAAAAAGGGAAGGGGGCTCTAAAAACCGTGAGGTGTGACAAAAGAACGTCTCTGGTTATTCACGGTGTTTTCTTACGTTGATTTATGTCAGGTTCTCGCTCTGCTTTACCGTCGCTTTCACTGCAGTGGCACAGGGAGACCCGTAGGGAGGGGTCAGCAAAGCGGAGGAGGCTCGGTTTGACAAGGGAGGCGGTGGTAGGGAGGTAGAGAAACGAGAAGGCAAAGGGGGGAGGTGCAGTACAACACATCCGGGAACTCGGATTCCTTTGCTGATGAATGAATACGTGCGCCCCTCAGTGGTGATTTGGACGCAATGCAAAGTAAATAAATGACAAACCCAGGGATCTAATCTCTGAATACCTGACTGATGTGATCGCAAATCCACCAAAATAGTTAATATGTCCACCTCCAAATATGAACAGTTCCCCTCCATGTGCAAACATAAAAGGTACGTTCTGTTCTAACTGGCCATGCATTACTTTCAGTCAAGAAATGCCAATAGGCAATCAAAGCTGTTTTTGAATGTCTTCTAATTTGACGTGTTAATAAACCTAGACAAACCCAGGCTTCAAATGCTTTACTATAATATGAGTATATTTACTCAAAAGTTTTGAGTCAAAACGTTACAGGGTCATTATACCACCACAATGTTAACAGAAATGTTTTCAATAGAGCCATCGTTAATCATATTGTATATTGCTTCTTAGTATACATAGATTTGTAACACTTTTTTTTTTTTTGCAAATAAAATCTTTGTCAACTAGATAGTACTTCAAATGTTGTTTATTAAAACATATATTTTGTATTGTACAAAAATAAGAACAAACATACTATCTGTATTTGTTCAATAACAAGAGAAAGGTGCGCTCACATGGATTAAAAAATGTTATGTTTAAAATATAAATAATTGAGTTGGTCCAATAAGTGTCATCAACCCTTGGAAAAATCTTGTTGCTGTAGGTATTCAACAAGATTGACACTTAGACAGCTTTACCCAACAAACAACGTAAAACCACAAAACAAATCCTGCACTGCCATAAATTACAACACAAATTAATTCACATTCAGACACAACATAATGGCAGACATATAAACATATTATAAACATATCATGAAGACACTTTTTAGTTAAAAACTGTATAATGCAATAAACAGACACAAAGGACTGAATAAACCTGAGGGTTACCATTTGTCACAAAAGAGAATGCAGCGGCCATTAAGGAACTCATTAAGCTATGCTCAAATGGCCACGTCATGGCAGGGGAAAGAGTCACGTAAGCCTATACAGGCTAGTTATTGTTTTTTAACCATGATGTTTTCAATGTTTTGTATCATCCCTTAGAGAAACATCTCCTTGTTGACCCACATGAGGGTGCGCGTGTCGTTGGGCTTGCACTCGTAGTCGATGCTGTTGAAACTGTTGCCCCACTGGCAGTGGTCCCGTTTGTGGTAGTTGTAGAACTTCACCTGCCATACCGTCTCAAAGAGTCCCGCCTCTGTGAACTGTAGGGAGCACCACACGCGCGCGCGCACACACACACACACACACACACGTTTTATTTTCTAGGTAGGTAGTCCTACTATTATGTTATGTTACAATAATCTATTTGCCATGCTTAAAGTGCTTTTTGGCATGCTGATCAATAGATGCTATACATCTTTCTTAGTGACATTAGATAATTGGTTGTGTGGTCCATACCTGTATGTGGATTTGAACAGGTTGCCTTTCTCCACTCTTTGTGTGAGCTACCCCCTCAGTGTCATATAGACCCGTGTACACAACAGACTGGGGGTCCTTGGACAGTTGCTCCAGTGGAAATGTCACACCACCCAAAGTCATGGTACTGAACATAAAAGAAGAACCGAACGGATAGGTCTATTTTAACTGTGTACTTTGATGGAATTGCAAACTGTCAAGACTGTCTTGTAAATACTGCTTCGGCTGATGTCAAATGCATGTTGCAAGGCAAACTTGCACAAGTCTATTTAGGCATAACATAACAAATATCCACGGCTATTGTAGTTATTTTGCCGACCAGACTACATTCTTCATTCAAGTTTTATCTTCCGGACAAAATAATTGTGATCGGAAAAGGATTTTGAATTAAAATAACGTCATCATCTGGATGGAATAAAAAAAAAAAAAGATAAAAATTCATCATGCTTCACAAATGGCTGCGTGCTAATCGCCCGTCAACCAGTTGGGGCACACAATCTGGTCGTGCCTTCTGTCAGACATGAACCCGCCTGGCACACACAAAACTCTCACGAAAGAATAAGAATGTCAGTGAATGTTTTAATAATTATATTAAATACCGTATTCGGCCTGGCAATACAACTTTATATAGGGCGCCTATATGGATGTAGCCCTGAAACAATAAAACATATGTCATTCTGGTCCAAATTATTTTGGGTAAATCAACAATATTCGCCGGCATAATCAATTTGCGAGGATAAGGCATTTGTCTGTCTTTGATTTCAAATGTTTAAAATAATACATACGTGGCCTCAGCTGCTCCGGGTTTGATTACTACTTCAATTTTGTATTTTGACCCGGTTAACAGTTTAATCGTTCTTGTTTGACCAAATCTAGCACCATCCGATTTAAAGAAAACCGCACTGTTGTTCGGTTGCATCTTCAATGAGATTCCGATTTTAATCAGTTGCGGAATGTCGGCCATTCTTCTTGGTTAGACGTTATGACTTCCTCGATTTTAAAATAGCAAGCCTCAGGTGTGAAATTGCTTCCGCAGGTTCAGACAGAGTGAAGCGGTCCCGCTGAATATTCTCATGCAAAAACGCGTCACACAAACGTCAACAAACAGATAGAAAAAAGGGGCACAGTTATTTTTCTGTGTCCTCCCTAATCTCCTGAACAGCATAATCCCGTGGCCAATGCCGGCAATCCGACAAGAACTAGGTTTAAATCCACACTGGCCTATGCCCCTGAGAATGTGCCGCACGATCAGAATAAGAACGGGTCCCATTCCGTTATCTTGTGTGGCAGCAAACTATTAATCCATCTGACGTATCTCCCACTTCATGTGTTAAAACGACTTCCAAATATATCTGACCCCAATGTTATCCAGGATAAAACCTGGAAAAGGCCACAATGATAGCTAGGAATTTATACTGTAAAAACATAGTCCTCGTCAAACTATACCGTTGACCCACAACAGACTTTTGTCCATTCGTTTAAATCCTTGTAAGTGGCAGCACAGTCTACTATTCTAATAAAAATGTATATAGAATTTTCTCTTGCTTCATAGTATCATTTAAAACTGTTAAAACCAATTAAACAACAGGTCTATGTAGAAACAGAGGTAAAACATTATGGTACATGGGACTTTGGTGTCACTAAAATGCTTAGAAAGCATAGATTTTCTACTGGGTTGTCATGTTCTCGGAATTACAAAGGTCACATGCAGTGTAACATGTTGTTTACGGTTCCCATCCAATGTGAAATTCATACAGATTTATCTTTCAGATTATTTTTTTAAAGCTTCTGACGGGTATATCATAATCAACTTTCCCCAAGTTCAAACTGTTTTAGAGAACACATTTTCTTCATCAGCTCAATCAATGCACTACAAAGATAAGCACATTGATTTTAAGACACTTGCACCGTGCTACCTCATGGTGAACACTAGAGGGGGAATTTTGACCAGAGAACAAAACCAGATCGCAGATAGCACATGAACACAGAAGGGCTATGCTTCAGTGTGAATGGTTAATGCCCTACATAGAGCCACTGGTAGTGGCAACACATTTTAAATACAGCTGCCGTGGGTTTGTTTGATTGATTGATCGGATGATGCAGACCATACTTGTTTCCCTTCAAGGATGCGTGCGACTGCAGACTCTCCCGATAAAGCATCTTATCGTGTCTAGTGATGCAAAAAGAAATGATAGATGTAGACACACCACAGGATCTCCCTGGCAACCCAGAACTGTCTGCATGTGGTTGTGTCTGTGGATTGCAGGGCTGGGCTGATCATCACTCCTAGGTTGTTTCAAGTGAACTCTTCCTTTTAATAACTTTCATGGTAATTGTTTTTTAATTGGATAGAAAAACAGTTTGAGGTGTCACAAATAACACGAAAGCAGAAAGATCTGTCTGTCGAAAACCTTATGTTTGCAATGACCTAACTTCTCTTTGTCATTTTCTGAAACACTCTGCTTTTAAAATGTGAAGAACAAACTATTCAAAGACAATAAAATGGTCGTCAGTTAGTCAGTCAGGCAACCCTATTGGATTAGGTCTTGCTTGAGTCATTTAAAGTGTTAGATTACAGTGACGAAGACATCTTTTGTGTCAAAAAACATCCAAGCAACAATTGAAGCATTGTCTTTTTTTGCGGAGTATGCTTCAACAATACGATGCCATGTTGTGTACTTCCCCTTCTAGACAACAGAGGGCATATGTGCACTAAAATGATAACGTTACATAAACACTGGGTTTGGAATAGTGTGAGAACATGTGTCTTTGTTTGAGTGCCCCTTTATCTGGTTTGGCTATGATAATGTGACTTCCTTGACAAGACAAAAGGAGTGGTTTTCAACAAAAACTAAACGAGTGGGAGAAAGTGAGAAAGAGGAAGAAAAGCTCTGTTGCCATTGACTCAGTGCTCTTTTAGTTTCTCTTTTCCTTCTAATTTCTTCGCCTCATTGACCGTCCTCTTGTTTGTACGCCTGTGCATTGTTTCCTTTCCCCAACACCTTTTGTTGTCACCAGGTTAGTATGTTTGCAAACAGAACATAAATATTTCACTAAATAATCACTCATCCACTGAGAAGGTAAAAACCTGCACACAACTTTTTAACCGTGCCCCAAACCAAACTGGGTCTGTAAGCTGTCTCATAGACCTTTACTAGGATCAGTGGAATGCAACCAGAAATTACAGGTTACAAGACCTATTTGAAAAACACAACAAAACCCCACCGTATTGTCCTTTATGACCTCTGGGCATTTAAGATAGCTGTCCTTAGTTTCTTGACCAGAAAAGACAGTGCCCGCTCCTGCTTAAGCCACTGCTACAGCCCCTGCAGGCTAAAAGCAGCCCATTCCCCTTGCAGCTGTGTGGCCCCCAAAGCTAGAAATAGCCCCTGGCTAGCAGACTGTGAGTCATGGGTGTCTAACAGTTGTACGTGTGGGCACAATAAAAGATTGTGAAAGACTATGCTATTGCTGCCAGACCTTCTGATTGGCAGCACAGTATTTGCTGCCATCAAAATAAGCTGAAGCTGACGCTTTGATATAGAATTGAGAAAGGCCATTGTAGGAAAGATCAAATCAAGAATAAAGGCATGTGTTAAAGTTGAGAAACAACTGTGTGTGTGTGCATGTGTTTAAAGCAAATTATATGAAAGGAAATAACCACTCAAAATAAAATGTATTTCTTTTTACAGTTTATTGTATAATATAAAACTACAAAAGTAAGACTGTTTCAAATTCATAGAGACACCTGTCCATTTCTTTTATATATATTTATATTATCTACAGTCCACCCTTTGATACCAAGACAGTGATCCGTTTTCCATCTTAGTGGGTTTTCTCTCTCACTCAGACAAGTGTGTTTGTGTAATATTGCATAGAAAAAGGCACAGCTCTGTGGTCTGTGAAAAATACAGCCTTTCTTATTTGGACAGCGGAGGAAAACCCCCACCGACTGCTCTAAGTCTCCCCTAGTGGTCAAACCACCACATTTCAACCAGACACCTTCACATGGCCTGATCCAAAACATTGAACACGTCGAGCACGATGATAAAATACAATTCATAACAAACTGTGAAGGAACCCCCCCACTCCCCCCAAGAGTTCCAACTTTTACATATGTACATTACTTTTGGCATTGAGGGACAACGGGCTTTGGAGAGTTGACATCTGTAGTTGGAGACAGTTTGAAGTATTGCTGCGTGAACCGTTCCCTTGGACACAACGGGATGAGATCAAATCAAATGTCAAAGAACTGAGTAAATAAGTGGCAGTCGGGTGGTCACCCTAAATAGGTGTTTCCGATGCCCCCCAAAAAAGAGATAAGTAATAAACAAACAAAACCCAAAGACAATGTTAACATTTAAAAATGGCTTCCACCCTGATTTCATACTCCTGGTACATTCCTAACCGCAGAATACATTCCTGTTGTACCACATTCTGTAGACGCATTTACAATCCAAACATTAGTTTCACATCAAAATAAATATATTTACACAGAGAATCTATAGAGAATAAATAAATTCATAATCAAACAACACTTCAAAAAAAAAAAGAAAAACAAGAAAATACCTTAGAAAAAAAATGAATAATCCAGTTGGTAAAGTTGTCCGTTGGGCTCACTCCCCACCAAGCACACATATGCAAACGCTAATGCAGTGTTGTAAATGTACAACTATACAGAAATACATTTCTTTGAAAAACCCAAAACCCTTGGCCTGCAACAATGCCCGGTCATAGAAGAAGGGTTCGAATCAGACAAGATATTTCCCAAAGGTATCTCACTTAAAGAACTCCATGTCAACACTGTAATGTTACGGAAGTTAGCCCGGTTCCCAGACAACCACGTGATCTCCCAGTTGCAAACCACCATGTTGTCCACAAACGGGGATGTGAGCCATAGACGCCACATCAGTCGCTTTATTCCGAGTGAGAGTCCTCGGGGTGTAGAGAACAATGAAATGGGCATTGGCTATATATTGCATATGATATACCATGTCATCATAATGGTCTCAATCACCATGGTAAAACAAGACAGAATCCCCGGAAAACTGTATTTCCACCTTACGACTTTGGTGAGTGTTTTGTCTCGTAGGAACTTGAAAGTATTCACTAAGGGGAAGGGGTTGAACATTGCTGGTTAGTGCTTGGCATACCAAGCAAGTCTGCGCTCTCATCCCGGACCGTGTCTTCTTAACCCAGTGTAATTGCATTAACTCCGTTGGAAGTGGTATTTGAGTCAGTAGTGTCCACCCTGGCGTGCCTGCTGTCAAATCGACGAGCTCTGGACCAAGGATCGCAGTCTTATCTCTTCCGAACATTTGAATACGGCTCCGGGGTGAAACAGGCAGCGAGACCTAGATGGAGTTCGACGAACGACAGTAAACAAACTTTTGCATTTCCGAACCCATGGAAAAGTGCAGAGATGCAGCCACCCCTTGTGAACTGTAGCCTTGCATGAGAGGACACGAGGAGGGGTTTCATCTCGAGATGAGAGACGCACGGTGGCCGAGTTTAACTCCACGCCAGGTCGCCAAGCGGCCTCTCGCCGACACTCGCGTTGACACGAGACACCGCTGAGGTGGAGACAGGACTCGCGTATAGCTCATTTAAAAGGTTATGTTTTTTGCAGTTAGCTGTTTGTTTGCATTTCTTTGTTTCTCTGTTTGAGAGAGCATGCATAGTGATTTCTGTGTGCACTCCCTGTGCAGGGGACAGTGCGGCACCTTTCGGACTCTCTCGCTGGGCCTACCGTCTCGGGGAGAGTGGGTGTTTGGACTTGCCTCTCCTCTGGGCCTCCGCCTTGCCTATCTAAGTATGCCTATCCTTACTAGTGTCTAGGTGGGAGGGAGCGTGCTCATTGCCCATCCAGTTGTAAACAAATGATCGGGTTGCCCATGTACTGTAGCTCGTTGGAAAGAGGTCAAGGTGTGCAGGTCACACCACATATAAGATGAGTGCATGTAAGTGAGCATCACAGCACTGTTGCACTCAAAGTCTGGTGGTCCACCAAGGGAAGAGCTGCCCCACTAAGCGACAGGGTACTTACTATACGTAATACAGAATACAAAAGTGTGTCCCCCCTCGGCTGAGTTAGGCGGTGGGGATGCGCAGTATGAGCCAATTGTAAATGAGAAGACCAACCCACGCTTCCTGAAACTTAAAGGTTAAGCTAATCTAGCGCACTGCTAAAACATAGATTACTTGATAAAGGTTTTGTGCTTTTTTTTGTACAAATGAACAGAGCACCTGCAGTGGGATAAATAACAATTAGCAATCACTATTTGATGATCAGAAAAAAAACAATAATAATAATAATAATATAATAAATAAAAATAAAAAGCTCTCCTGGGAGTAACCTCACCAGGCTAGTAAGAGAATTAGACAAACGATATATAAAGACAGACCTTCGAAAGAAAAGGAATTCAGCAAGTAGTCATTAGGAAGGCACTCAAATCTGCTCAAAGCCAGAAAGCGTGTGTGTGTGGTGAGCATTTGTATGTTTGTATGTGTGTGTGTGTCTGTGTGTGTGTGTGTGTGTGTGTGTGTGTGTGTGCGTGTGTGTGAATGTTTGATTTCCAGATTGACAGATTCGTTCTTGTTTTGTGTGTCAAAGGCAGGCGCAGTGCATGCACAGTGAAGTAGTAGTCATAGTACTGAATGACATCACCATTAATGTTTACAATTGCCGGTCTTTCAAAACTGTACAAACCTCCCCCCTCCCTCCCCCCAACCCACCCAACCCACCCTCTATAACAAGGATCTAGAACACCGGGCAGGCATGTGGTCCATTCCGCCAGTCCTCTTCTATGAGCGTCTTATCCCAGAGGCGCTCCGGTCGTCTCCCGGAGTCAGGAGCCAACCAGGACTTCCATGATGTGGTCCAGTTCGGTCAGGTCGATCTTAAAAGGCTGATTGGGCGAAACTTGGGGGGTGGGGCCCGTGTAGGGCGAAGCCAGCGACTTGAGGAGGTCGTCCGCCGTCACCATTGGCGACAGCTTGGAGAGGCCGCCCCCGGCCGCGGCCGATGCGGCAGAGGTCGTACAGGGGTCAAAATCATACATGGAGGTGTCTATGTCGGCAAACAGGATGTCGTCCAGGGCCAAGTCTGAGAGGAACCCCGTGGACGAGGGAGAGGAGGGCAAGGATGGGGAAGAGGTCATGTCCCCCAGACCACTAGGAGGCGGCAGAGTGTCCATGGCCCTGATCTCCACGCCGCGACTGTCAGCCAGCAAGACTACCCCTTCCAACTTGGGACCTGCTGCCTTGGTGTAGTCTTTGGGCTGGACGGGGGCCAGGAGCGAGGGCTGGGTGGCGGGCAGGACATGGGAGGTAGTCGTGGTGGGACTATTAGCTCCTGCCAACGCTGTTCTCGCTGAGTGCTGCTCTATGCTACTCGGAGCTGTGGGGAGGCCGGGCTCAGACGGGGCAGGCACAAGGACCTGGGGGGAGGCCTGGCTGAGTAGAATGGGAGGAGGGGGCAGAGACGGAGCTGGGGGGACAGGGGGAGGGGACAGTGGCGGGGTGGGCGGGAAGGACGAAGTGCAAAAGACGGCGTCGCCGTCTTCCTCCAACAGCGAGGCTGGCGTGAGGCACACCTCCAGAGGCGCCGGCCTGACCGACTGATAGGCGGGCTGGGCCACCAACGGCAGCGGAGAGGGCGGGGCCAATGCCGGCGACAGCAGCGGCAGGGGCTGCTGGGAGAGCTGCGTGGCGGAGGCGGGGGGCGCGGTCACGCCGAAGGCAGGCGGGGCCTCGTGGTAGCCCTCGTCCATGGGGTCATCGGGCGGCGGCGAGGGCGGCAGGAGCAGGGGCCGCAGGGACCCCTCGGCCTTGAGCTCGTCCTGGATGCGCCGCAGCATGTTGTTAATGAGCACGCGGCGCTCCAGGCTGGGCTCGCTGAGCGGCCGCTGCGTGTACAGCTTCATCAGGGAGATGTTGAAGATGGTCTGCCGCTGCAGGGTGTACGACACCTTGGACAGGCCCTCGGGGCCGAACCCCCCCGGCCCCGGCAGCAGAGTGGTCTGGCCCGGCGCCAGCGCTTTGTCTTCCAGCCCCTCTTCATCCTCGTCCAGTTTCCGCTTCGCGCCTTTACCGAACATATATCTGAAACAGGGGAGGAAGAGGAGGAGGAGGAAGAAAGAAAGCTTTTAGCTGAATGTCACACACCAAGATCAATGTAGACTGAGCGGCTCCTCTCAGATTTCCTACAGTAATGGAATACGCCTCTGAAATAGCGAGACCATTTTTCTGAGAAAATTTCACTATCTACTTTTTATAATTTCAGGTCAGCTGGATGTTCTCATTGACTATACCAAAAGGCTAAATACTTTAGACACAAATTAGAGACATGTCAAAGCAAGCTACATTTGAAACGGTTTACAAGCACATATGTTGCTGCAAGTAAGGAGATCGAACAGTTAAACCTACAAAAGCTATATTGAGACACATACACACACACAACACATACAACACATACACGGTTATGTAACTGTGCGCTCCCTTACTGTACCACGAGATCATAGGCCAGATTTACTGCCCCCCCATCCCTCCCCTGCCACTGGGTCGGCCATATTGGATTAGTCCACAGAGTCACTGGCAGGGGGTGGGGTTTAGGCCCAAGTCACATACAGCTCATTCCCTTATACATGTGTCTCTTAGGTCTCTCCACATGACTGCTGGAGATTAGTCTGAGTGACTGTCAGAGCACTGGGATCTTATAGGTAACTAGAGTGAAAAACAAGAGTGACAGAGAACAACTCCAAAACACACAAAAAACACATAGCCTACATACAGGAAGCACCTGAAAGACAGAGAAAGTGTTAGACAGACAGAGTGAAGGAGGACATACAGTCAGTTGCACTAGGGAAGCGAGAGAGAGAGGGAAAAAAAGTAAGAGCAAAGCATAGAGAGAGAGAGAGAGAGAGAGAGAGCGCGAGAGAGAGAGAGAGAGAGAGAATGGAGGGAGGGAGGTAGCAAGGAGAGAGAGGAAGGCGGGCGGGCAGGCATCGCTGCAGTGTGTTTGAACCTAATCCAGGCTGACGGGCTCACACACCCCGTCCACGTCTGCGCACACACCACGCATGCGTCAGTCACACACACACACACACACACACGCACACACACGCACACACAGGCACACACAGGCACACACACACACACACACACACCCACACACACACACACACACACACACAGGAAGTGCAAGCTGCTGGACCAGCCACCACGATGTTGGTTGCCATGACAAACACAGTCAGCTGGGAATTTACCCAAAGCGACAACACACACACCAAAAAGGGGAGGATGGAAGTAGGGAGGAGGAGGAGGAGTGAAAGGGAGGAAGGGAGGAAGAGAGGGAAGGAGGGAGAAAGGAAAGGAGAGACACGAGAGTTTGAGTCGAAGGAGGACAAGAAGAAGAAGAAGAGAAAATGTCTGTTCTCTTCGTTGCCGCCGGGCTGTAATGAGAGGTTGAAGAGGCAGGCTGGCGTAAACACCAGGCGACCCGGGGAACAGCCCGGTACTTTACCAGGCTGGAAAACAGGTCAGCTCGGAGGGAGGGCTCCTTCCAACTTCAGACCACTACCCAGAGTCATACATGGCGGAGCTCAGGGAGCTGTGTCGCGTGTCGGGCACAGATAAGCACAATAGGCGTAAGCTATGTGATCTGTTTCAATGGCAACTGGCATGAGAAGGGGTGTGTGTGTGCGTCGGTGTGTGTGTGTGTGCTTGGGACCGCAGCTAAAAGCGTGCGTGAGGGACACGGCAGCTGCGCATGTCTGACTCACAGCGGGGAGTTCACACAGACCCACACACGACATACCACTGTTGTCCCACCCTACATTCCTCTCTCCATTATCCACCTCTTCTTCCTCCTCGTTCCTTCGGCTAATTTGCCCCTAATGCTTAATTCCTTGTCCTTTACTCACACATCACCCTCTCCATCATTAGTCCTCCCTTGCTCAAAGTTTAAAAGGGCAAAGGGCATTTGAGAGGTCAGCAGACTGCTGTGTGATGGCGTCGTACTCATATCTCCTTCACTGACGGTGAACAACATCTCTCAAAGAAAGAAAAGCAAAGAAAATGACAACGTTTAGGAACACATTCATGGGAGAAACGTGAGGCAGAATATGTCAGAGAAAATGACGTATGACCCTGAACCAAGGTCAAAGGACATGAAGCCGTCGACGCTGGCCAAGCGCAGCGACAAAGTCCAGTTGAAAATCACCTGGAAATCTCCTGAATCTCGAAATGTGTCCCAACCCCTCTCGGAGGGGCTTCGTAAAATAGCGGCTATTGGTCGCTGAAGCGCGCCACCATTCCGCCGCCTATCTACTGTTCCGACACACTTCCTGGACAACTCCCACCATCCCGCCCGTTAGCCCCTTCCTTGTTCATATCCAGCACTCACACACTCATTTTAACAAGTGGTGTAAATCCACAGACAAAAATAAAAAATAAAAAATCATATACCCAAGGCTGCGGTTTCGAACGGCAAGCCAGGCCCATTGTTTTCCGGTGTTAACCGAATGAGAAGTTCCGAACAGCCACGCAAAATGTCGCCAAGTGTCCCAAATGAAAAAAATTCTCTGACCTGCACATGAGTACAGTCAGTATCAGGATATGCCTCCAACTATGCCACATGATTGCACATGGTATAACAGTGAGTTGATTGCTCACTTGGAGTCTTTTGGAAGGGCCTGTGTGACTGCGTACACTTTGTGTTTGTTTGTTGACAGAGTGCTCAGTTAAAGTGTTTGTGTTGGCTGCACGGGCATCTCAGGGTCTGCATGTGCACGCCTGGTGTAGTATTGTAGCCGAGCCCAGCGAGTTGCAGCAGTGCACTAGCTGCTGGAGGATGAGGTTTGCAGTGATATTATGATCCTGTAACCGGAGCTGCTGGTTTCCATGCCTGAGCCATGCTGCCACCCCTCCCCCTCACCTCCGCAATGGGCTATTTCAGGTCCTCAGGGCTCCGAGTGTGCACGCACGCATGCACGTTCCATTCACACACACACACACACACAAACACACACACACACACACACACACACACTCACTCTCACGCAAGCCCATACAGTACAGTAAGTGGTGTATTTTGCAGGGAGGTATGGCAACCTAACATGCATGCATGCAAATAAACAATCACATACACACACACACACGCGCGCACACACACTTTTTATGTCAACCCAGCTTGTTCTCATCGGTGCAGCAGCGGTCATCTATCCAGCTGTGCACACGAAGACAGGAGCGTTTCACTCACTTTTCTTACACACATGTGAGACAAACACAAATACAGAAAGAGAGAGAGAGAGGGAGACAGATAGACAGACAGACAGAGAGAGGGAGAGAGAGAGAGAGAGAGAGAGAGAGAGAGAGAGAGAGAGAACAAGTTCCTTTTACTATTTGTCCCTGTTTTCCTATAGTGCAGTGAAAGAATGCGGTGCCACAATATCTCTGCCCTTTCAATGACCACATTTACTTATTTCATAACGCTCACATATTTAGTCAGTCACTAAACCTTCAAATGTGGACTTGAGTGTTGCTTTACCATTTAAAACAGGCAAATAGCCCAAAGCAGGAAGTTGATAGGGTGACACAGGTCACATCATTTTGCAAGCAAAGGATAATTATACTGAGTATTTCCTTCACCCAAAATGATCTCCTATAAAAGCGACTGCCAAAAACCTTAACATGCAATCACAAGACTGAATGACTAATAACACAAGCCCATTCACTTTTTTTCTTGAATAACATTTTACATAACCATTCCATTTCCAACTAATGCAAGTGAATTGAACTACTAGGGAATTGTCGCTCGTAAGGGCTAACCACCAGTCCTCTGTGAGGCCGAATGAACTGAGAAGTATTGTTCACTACACAGGCGGCGTACTGGCTGCATCGCACCGTAAACTGTGAGGAAAACCTTCTCGAGCAACAAAGAGGCTCTTTAATGGACATGCTATAGGACTAACCCAGCCCAGAAGAATGCTAACCAGAGGGAGCTAAGCCACTGCCGTGGACACACAGACTGGTATGGGAGGGCGGTGGGGGGAGGAACATGCCTTCCCCACCCCTCTCTCCCAAACACACACCTCTGTCATAGAAAGACGGACCAAGATGGAGAAACGGAGAGCAAGAGAGGGAATAAGAGAGTGAGAGAAGCTGAGGATGTGTGCCTGTGTCCGTGTGTGTGAGTGAGAGAGAGAGAGAGAGAGAGAGAGAGAGAGAGAGAGAGAGAGAGAGAGAGAGAGAGAGAGAGATGCACATGAACATGAGGTGACTATAAAACCAGAAAGTCCGTAAAAACAGACGTCCCCCTGGGGTAATGTTATGTAACTCTGTGAGTTTGTGCAGACAATTAGAGTGAATGCTTACACTTATTAAATTATCTGGTAATCAATAGGCATACAATGGATGTTTGGGATGGGTCTAACATTTTCTGGTATAATTGATCGATGAATTGAGTGATAAGAGCATTTATCAACACTTACCATGGCCTACGGTGTATCTCTAAAAGTCAAGCTGAGTAACAACCAAAATCTCTTGCTTTTTGATTCAACAGGGGGGAGTATGCCAAGGGCTATAAAGACACATGCTGTTGCTCATAGTGCTGCTCTCACCTATCCACCTGAAGAGATACACCAGCACTGAGGCATGGTCTCGCATTTGTGTCTCTACAACAGCCTCCTGTACTCTCCCTCAACAATTTGTTTATGTGGACCTGTGCGTTCACCTACTTCCCGGCAAACTATTTTAGTTGGCTATACTTTCCAAACAGTGATCATTCATGTCAGGCTGTTGCTTTGTATGTGCAAGGGTGGCATGGCGACAAAACAAGGTGTAGCAACATTATTCTACTATGCTCGGTGTGTTGCAACTTGGAGTGAAAGTGGACCTTGATCAGTGCAGTCTTATAGCACACAGCATGTCTCTCTTTCTGTGTCTCATAATCAGCCCGTAAAACAACAGAATGGAATTGGGAAAACAACATGTTATTTAGTATGTAAATAAACATATTTAACATAACTATTCGGCTAATTGAGGCAACAGTCTTAAACA